>PVIW01003817.1:0-154041 GCA_004026585.1 Noctilio leporinus
CCCCCTTTGTCAAATATGAGTTGACCATAGAGTCCTGGGTTAATTTCTGGGCTCTCTATTCTGTTCCATTGATCTATATGTCTATTCTTATGCCAGTACCATGCTGTTTTGATGACAGTAGCCTTGTAGTATTGTTTGAAGTCCGGGATTGTGATTCCTCCTACCTTGTTCTTCTTTCTCAAGATTGTGGTGGCTATTTTATGGTAGTTATTAACATAAATGATATTTCATGATTTCTGCAATAACTGCAATACAATATGAAATTATCAGTGACAAAGTCACAGGTACTACTAATGCAACTGAAATTTATTGCTTACAATTATAATTGAGGGAAATGTTAAATTTCATTTAAAGTGTAGAAATTAACAAAATTAAGGGTTTTTTGTTTCATTTCTTTTTTTTTTTTAAACATTTCTAACAACTATAGCTGAAGGTTTGATGAGCCATATCTAGTTTACATTTTTTAAAATACTTTATTTATTATTTTAGAGAGAGGAGAAGGAAGAAACTTAGAGAGACATCAATGTATGGTTGCCTTTCACCTGCCTCCAACTACAGACCTGGCTGGAGACCTGGCTTGCAACCTGGTTATATGCCCTGGCTGGGGAATCAAACCAGCAACCTTTGGGTTTGCAGGCTGGCTCCTTATCCACTGCGCTACCAGCCAGGGCTTGTTTCATTTCTTTTTCGTCATCAAAGTCATGACTCCTCTCAAAGCTAACAACCACTGAGCTGGAGGATCATATATGAATCTTTCAAATGCGTACATTTCTAGTGTACTCAAACTTCCTATATTAAAAAAAAAAAATCACTTTGCAAGAGTTTTTCAGAAATTTGACAACTTTATACCAGGAGCTCCCTTTATGTTATTTTATTCCGTACCAGTTGAGAGTTATACAAATTAATTATAAATGATTCTCTAAAGTATAATAGTTTTATTTATTTATTTATTTTTAATTTATTGGTTTTTTTTAAAGATTTTATTATTTCCAGAAAGAGAGGAGGGGAAAGAGGCACAGAGAGAGAAACAGAGAAACACCAATGTATGGTTGCCTTTCACCTGCCTCCAACCACAGAGCTGGCTGGAGACCTGGCTTGCAACCCGATTATGTGCCCTGGCTGAGGAATCGAACCAGCGACTTTGGGTTCGCAGGCTGGCACCTTATCCACTGTGCTACTAGCCAGGGCCCTAAAGTGTAATAGTTTAAACCACATGTATAACATTCCATCAGTTTTAAGAGTCAGGTTGGTTCATCTGAGAATGTAATTTTTAAAAACCAAATATTAAAAAAATTTACGTTCTGAAAGAAATCAACTCCAATATCATGACAATCTAATTTTATCTAGAAAAAAATTATTATTTTAAAAGGCTTGGGTCTTAGAGATTTGTGGAACTATTTACTTTAAGCTATGTACTCATATTCACAAACACACAAGCTAAGAATATAACTATCTGAAAAGAGCATCGAAACATTTTTATTGAAAACATGAATCACTGCCATTTGGGTGATTCTAAATTCTTCTAAATTGCATTAAGTTGTTCATGAAATCAGGCAAAATTTCTAACTGAAATGAATCAGGAGGGAGACAAAGTAAGAAAAAGAGAGAAATGAGGTGAGGGAGAAAGGGGAGATGGGAGAGGAGGGCGAGACAGACAGTTGGACAGACAGTTGAAGGGTGTACTTTTTGGAGTAACAACTAGGCTTGCAGGCCAGGTATTCAAACATGGAAGTTTTTCTAATTAGTGCACAAAACAAAGTCCTAGGGGTGAAGGTCATCCTTTCATTTCTTCTTGAGACTTCTTTTAAAAACTCTAAGTTAGCAGTTATTTTCCCTAATATTATAATTCCCTATTCTTAAACATCTTAGCATCTATTTAGCCAGATAGATCTCTTGAGTATACAGAGACAGCGGCAGGAGCACATGCACTTGCAGGCACGTGCGCACGCACGTACACACACACGTGCGTACACACAAAGGAACTGAAATAATGCAGTAATAAATCATTGGGGAAAAAATAGAAAACTTATGAAAGGCACCAAGGACAACAATTAAAAAAAAAATACAGTATTACTAACACAGTTTTAAAGACAGAAGAACGTTACTATGGCCAGTTAGGCTAATTTTGAATGTTCTCTTTCCTCCATTGTCCATGGGCAGAACACGCAGCATTTGGACATGAATTAAGGAAAAGATTACACAACTGTATGTTTTCAGTTTATTAGGTGATATAAACATTCCTATTCTCCTATCCTCAAAACTGGAACTAACTCTTTAAAAGGTAAAATCACTTTAGTTATAAAGTTGTAAAAATTAGGCAAAGTAAAATACAAACATAAAGAAAATGTTTTGATTTATTGTGAGCACCTGAGATAAAGTTTTACTGTGGCTGTCACCTAAAATATTTAAAGACAAAAATTATATTCAGTGAATAATACTCTGATATTACTTCCCCTTTGTACACACTTTATAAACTACAAGAGATTTCATGAGTCATCAGCCACTTTTTGTCAGAAGATTCAAAACATCCTGCCCATTTTATATCTCTTCCCTAAAAGTTCCTCCTTCGAGAATTACAGTATTGAGCAGTGTCTAGTGCTATTATTGTAACTATAAAGTAATTTTTGAAATCCTTCTAAAATGAATGGGAATGTAGTACATTTAGTATCATTTCAAATAATAACATACTTTTTTAGATGGAAGATTTCCAAAACTATAAATCTATACACTAAATCCTACTGGTCATTTGAAAGATCTAGTTAACTAAATTGAAGTGCCTTATAAGTCACTGTACTAAAGCAGTCACTATAAAAGATCATCTCAAAGCAAGGCTGCTTTCTTCTAACCTAAAAACTGAGAGAGATGATATGATACAGACACAGATACTGAGAGACAGATTATCATTCAAGAACGACAACAAGGCACTTGGTAATGGATTTCCTCCCCTCTCTCTAACTCAAGGACATCCTTCTCTTGCATCAATCTCTTCCTTCCATGAGCTCATTACCAACAACACTCAACTAACAAAATCCTATTCCTAAAAACATCCCTTTTTACCTCTCAGTGCTTTTACTCTTTGTCTTCAGGAAAATTCCTTAACAGAGGAGGCTAGACTTGCCATCTTCAATTCCTCTCTTTTCATTCTCTCTAGAACCCCCTTCAATCAGACTTTTATCACCATAACACCAAAAGCAAAAAGGTCACCAATGGTTTTCATTGGACATCACTGATCACTTCTTATTCATCTTATTGGACCTCTCAGTTGCATTTGTACATGATCATTCCTGCCATCTTCAGTTTCTTCTAATCTGTCTTGCTTTGTTGGTTCCTTCTCCACTATGGGTTACCCATCCTCATTTTTTCACAGTTGGTCTTTATTTTCTGACCTCTACAGTTCTTGGAAAACTTTACCTATTTCCTGGAAAGTTCCTAACCCTTCATGCATATTAGAATCACACGGGTAGCTTCTAAAGGAAGTTGATAGCCTAGTCCCCCTCCATTGCATCTGGGGACACAGCTTAGGAGCTCTTGTTGCAAATGTGCAGGATGCCAGTGGTGAGAACACTAGTCCTAGGTGATCTAGCCAGTGAACATTATGTACTCTGATGGCTCACAAAACATCTAGACCTTTCCTCTGAACTCCAGACTCCTCTATCTGACCATCTATTTCATATCATCATATGGATAGATAACGAGCATCTCAAATCCAACATGTTTAAAACCAAACTTCTGATCTTCCTCCCAGAACCAAACCCTGTTTTCCCTCAGTTCTCCTATCTCTGTTAATGGCAACTCCATACTCTCAACTGCTAAGGCCAAATAAGTTGGAATCATCCTTAACCACCATCTTTATCTCACACAGCAATCTCCTCCTGCAGCAGATCTTACTCTGCCTTCAAAATACAACCTTATGCAACAACACTTTGACACCACTACCCTGATCCAACCCTATCATCTCCCATCTGAGGTGCTGCAGGAGTCATACAGTAGGCCTCCCTTGTTTGGCCCTTGGATACCTGTAGTCTACTCTCAGCACAAAAGGCAGGTGATGCTTAAGAATGGTAAGACAGACCATATAAGTTATCTGCTCTAAACTATGGCTCATGTAGGCCCCCATTAATTGCTACCCTTTCACTGTTCATGCCCTACAGACATTTGACTTTAACATAAGATACCTGAAAGTATCCAATGTCTTTGATTACTTATAGAAACAACAGAAAAGGAACAGTATTCTGTTTCTATTTTTCTTAAAAACTTTTGTCAGATTCTTAAAGAAGCCCAAAAGTGATTACAATTATTGTATAAAAGGTTACCACAATTAATCAAAATTCAAATTTCTTACAGGTTAAGTCTTAACCATTCCAAGTTTTAAGGTAGCCTGCTCTTTGCAAGCAAATATAAATTCACTTTAAATACACTTTTAAATGAAGTTGTTTTCTATTTTACTCATCTTTCCTACACTTTTCCTAACTCCAACTGCTTATTTACTCATTTATGTTTTATTCCTTTCCTAACACTATGCTTTGTATAAAAGCTATTATTAAATTCAATTAGGGACTGTAACAATCTAAAGTGTAAGGGCCCATCAACTTCCATCAACTTGTGGCCCAAAACAAAGTCAGAAATTTGGAATTCAGAATGTTCCTCGCCCTGTCAATGCCTTGCATTCAAATGCAGTTACTGTTTCTGGAATGAGGAAGGAGTAGGACTTAAGAGAGGCTTTTAAATAGTTTTAAAGGTTACATTTCCTCATACAAAGTCATTCCATAGAAGTTACTCAAAGGCTTCTAAGCTTAATCAACCACACAGCCTATACTGAGTGTAGTCATCTAGGTTACCCATCCAGTAAAGGTTGCTCGGTTCTCTTGCTTTGATATTAGATGTGAACTCACTTAATTCCATGTACTGAACTCTAAATCTAAACTCTAAAGAAATAACATGCTGGCTTGTCAAGAAAGTATCCTCATTACTTTTTTAAGGTATTCAAATGTTCTCTCTCTCTCTCTCTCTCTCTCTCTCTTGAATCCTTTCCATCTAAATGTAAACACAGTCAAAATTTTCCCATATTAAAACAAAGTAACACAAAACAAAACCACCTCTCTGACCCACACTTCCAACCCTGACTTTGGCTTTTCTGGAGCTCTAGTGTTTCCACATAATCCATAACCCACATTATTCTGGCTTTTCCATGAAAATGGCTCTGAGTTAGGTAGCCAAATGATGCTCACATTGTTAAATCTAACAGAATTATTTTAGTACTCATCCTGAAATTGCTGATAATATCAGGTGCAGTATCTGGTATAGTCCCCTTCTTAAGACACTTTTTTCCTGACCTCCAAGGTATCACCCTCTCCAATTTATTTCTTCTCTCACCTTGACTTTCTCTCAGCCTAATAATTTTCTTCTTCTCTTTGCCCATTGACTTCTCCCTTAGGTGATCAGATCAGTTCCAAGACCTCACTCTGACTTATTCTGATGTCACCTCTAGAGACTACTCGAGTTGAATGCACATTCCCACCCCACCAAACTGGATAGCCTCCTGGGATCCCTGAGTCACTCAGTTTTCATCCATGTGACCTTTTCTTTTGAATCTATACTAAAGAAAACTCATTCAGACTCAGTTTCAAATGTCTCCTCTATGAGAACAAATATAAATTAGTATGTTTACTTTTAACTCCTTTATTCAAGATCTACTGTGTATTTTCCAATATTTTTGGATTACATATCATCATTTGAACAGGTCCAAATTGCAACTCATGGTCAGCCTCAAACAACAATTCCTCATTTCCTAATTTCTGTATTTTCCTAGCTAACTAAACTAAAAAAGTAATGGCAGTACTACTTAGGATGTATGTCTAACTGCGGCATCACTTCTATGCAGCTGTTGCCATGAACTTGGACCCCTCACTCAATCCTGAAACCCAAAAGAAAGCCTTCAGGTTCTTCACTACTGATGCTTCGCACAACTCTTGGTGTTGAAAACGAACGTTTATCCGTGAGAAGCTTGTCTGCTTTACCTACCTATTACTGTTTGACCTAATAAAAGTATCATCTAAACTTTTCATCATTATACAAAGTAAAAATTAAAATCTTGGTGTATTAATTGGGTCTTAAGATTTGTTCAGTTCTTTCCATTTAGCTATAATTCTGAAGCTGGCTTCTAAATAGTCTCTACTCACTCACTATGCCCCACACCCCAAAGCTTCCTGGGCAATATATCTGTATCTCCATTGTTTTATTTCCTCCCCACCCTCTTCTGAGTGAATACTAAGCTAATATAAATTCTTTGAGCAGTGGCCTAAAACAGCTTGCCCACAAAACCAATAAAACTAAAGGTGGAGTCAATACATAGCTGATAGCATGTGTCTTCTTCAACATGGCCTGAAATGTTGTCAGCTATTATCAAAGAACTCTCAGATTTGAAGCAGATTGGGAGGTGTTTCTGTATTATCAATGTTAAATTATATGGATTTCAGAACCTTGTAAAATATTTTACTTGCTCCTCATCAAATGGATAGGTATAAAAGTAATTTACTCCAAGTCATAAATTACATAGTGAACCTACTTTCCTAAACTCTAAAGGAAGTATATTTAAGCATTTACGTTCAGCCCTAAAGTAAACACCATGAGCACTACTTTGTTTTTTTATTTTTATTTTTAGAAAGAAGGGTAGGGAGGGAGGAAGAAAGGGAGAGAAACATCAATGTATGGTTGCCTTTCACCTTTCCTCCAGCTAAGGACCTGGCTGGAGACCTGGCCTGCAACCTGGTTATGTGCCCTGGCTGGGAATCGAACCAGCGACCTTTGGGTTTGCAGACCAGCTGCTTATTTTTTTAAGAACAAATGATTAAATATTATAAGTAATGGGAAAAATAGAATAAAGATTAAATCAAAAAAAGAAACAATGATGTATAATTGTAGGATGATTTATACTTTGACATATTTAACTTTGATTATGTCTGCTCTCCATAACATACATATACCCTTCTCTCTGTATTAGTGTTGTTCCATTTAGTTTGTTGGCTATGCCATGAAATTTATTAAAATTCCATTTCCCAATGAACTGGCAAATATTGCATCAGAAAATAGAATTCTAAACCTATTCTAACATGGAATAAAAGGCATGGTGACTCAGAAAGCAGAACTAAACAAAATATCATCCAAACAAATTAAGTATTTTGAGGAATGCAGCAACATAGCTTGCCAAAGTCCCAGATTATACTACTATGGTAATAAAGTCCTATTATCCTGCCACTAAAATACTAGTACTTGTACAGTTACAGGCAAAACTGAGAATATTTATGGGGAAAAGTGAACAGTATTTTGTTAACACTACTAAAACTAAGAATGAACCATTTAATTTGTATTTTGCTTTTCTAAAATCATACAGAAATATGACTGAAACCATATAGACTGAGAACACTTAATGGGGTAGTAGGCAGGAGTTTATGAGTTCCAATCCTGCCTCAGTTGAGTTTCTTATTCCCTTTCTTTTAGCTCAAATATTAGCACTCCCTATTGTCTCTCCCATTCTTTCCAGTGAGGATTTCAGCCATTTGGAGGTTTCAACCATGTCTATGGAAAGTTAAAGAGGAAGTACTGATGTTCTCCAATTTATATTCCTATGTACTTCTATATGCTGGAAATCAAGGGATGAGTAAGACAGAGTCTTTGCCTTCAATGAGATTACATTTTAGTGTCAGAAAAGCAAACAGAAAAAGATAAATTCCTGTGTCATTTTATATTTGGCAGGTGCTATGGGGATCCAAAATAGGGGTAATTAGTCCAAAGTTGGGGCATCTAAATATGATCCCTGAGCTGAGTTCTGAAAAACACTGATCAAGAAGGCAAAGAACGTTATAAGAACATTCAGCCTAAAAAGAAGAAAAGGCATTCAGCTGTATCACTTAACCATGTGTGCCAGGAACTCCACGCATAGAAGTAAAGGCTCAATTTTAAGATCAAGGAGTTAGGTAAGGGTTTGCAGATGAAGAGGAGAGAGGAGGAAGCCATAAGGTCAAGAAAATATATTTTTACCATTTTATACCAGTGATTCTCAAGGAAGAAGGGGGCGAGACATAGGCCAATCACCTAGTGGGCTTTCCAAATTGTTCTGCACAATTATGGCACAGCCCTTTGAAGGCTGTGCACCCCACCCAGCCTGTCTCCCACAGAGCCATGGCTGTCCTCCTCCTTGCTGAGGACATGATGCCGGTTGCTATGGGGTGTTGTGAAAAACTTCTACCCAAGAAATACAGAGTAAATATGCTAAAAAGAAGGGAGAGAAGTATAAATAGGAGACAGAGAAAGGTCGTAGAGGCTTGAAGCCAGGAGAATAGTTTAAAGAAAGGGAAGGACAGAGAACCAGAAAAATCCGAAGACTGGGCTTAAGTCCCTCCATAGGTCCAAAGGCTTTCTAAAGAGCTTCTTAGTACCCCAAGGTCAACAAGTCTAAACCAGTTCATTGGTTTCATTTATGGTAATAGTTCTTAC
Organism: Noctilio leporinus; assembly: GCA_004026585.1. Classification (NCBI taxonomy): domain Eukaryota; kingdom Metazoa; phylum Chordata; class Mammalia; order Chiroptera; family Noctilionidae; genus Noctilio; species Noctilio leporinus. The sequence goes on from PVIW01003817.1 coordinate 8,494, forward strand.
AAAACTGATCTAAGGAATTTCTGCATTATGGAGAGAAAAGAAAACAAAATGTTTCAAAGACATGTATAGGATACTAGATATGAAATGATGTCCTTCAGAGCACTGGTTCTTTGTGGCTGAGTTGGTTGGAGCATCATCCCATAACTGAGAGGTTGTGGATTCAATTCAACCACTGCTTGTGACCCACGGATCCAAATGGGTAAGATCCCTGGGCTGGACATAAAGAAGAGGCAACCAGTTGACACTTCTCTCTCACACTGATGTTTCTATCTCCCTTCCTCTCTCTCTAAAAGCAATGAAACAAAAATATATATATACAATAAATGTCCTCGATTGAGGACAAAAGAAGTCAAAATGATGTCCTTTGGAGAAGTCATATGTATCTGGCTATTTAGTTTCTAAATACAGCATATCCCAAGCAGTCTTGGACTGTATCTTTCTTACCTTTCCAGTCTCATTTCCCCTAATTCATCTTCTCTTAATCAACAAATAGTTTATGGTTCTTTGAACAAAACACATTATTTCATAAGGCCACTTCAGCCCTGAATGCCTCCCTCAACTCCCTAACCTAATCTATCTTTTAGGTCTCCATCCAGGCATTGCCTTCTCCTAGAAGCTAAAATATTCCTGACCTCTCCCTTGTGCAGCTCAATGCTGATGAACACAGGAGCTAATATTTCAAATATTTCATCTGGGCCAGGCTATGTTCTAATTCAACTAAATGTACTATCAACTCATCCTCTTCAAAACAATTCTATAAAGTAGGTACTAATATTTCCATTTTATAGATAAGACACTGAAGTATAAAAATGTTAAGAAACCTACCCCAAAACACACCACTGGTCAGCAGTAAAGCCAATATTTGCAATCAAGCATACTTGTTTCAGAGTTTGCACTCTAATAAGTAGGGTATCTGCCTCTGTGTAATTTAAGAAGAGCCTGATCCTAGACATTACTATATATATATATATATATATATATATATATATATATATACACACACACACACACACACATACACACACATACATACATATACACACAATGTTCCTAACTCTTTGGTTCAGCATTTGAGTTCACTGAGCTGCTAGGATTAGATGTGCACTTCACTATAAATACTAATGCTATCAACATGAAGTGTAAATTATCAAATAGTCCTTAAAAAACATAAAATGTCTTCTCAAAGTACCTTTGTTGAGACTTAATTTTCACAAAACTATAGTATTGCTATAACTGGTACACCTAAAACATATTATGATTTGTCATTCCTATGATAAGGGAAGTATCTTAGAATCTAACAAAAGCCCTTGGCAATTTCAATGTTGTTGAAAATAAATTGTATGTCCCTGGCTGGTGTGGCTCAGTGGACTGAGTGCCAGCCTACAAACCAAAAAGTTACCAGTTCGATTCCCAGTGGGGGCTCGTGCCTGGGTTGTGGGTCAGCTGCCCAGTTAGAGGTGTGCGAAAGGCAATAGATGGATTTCTCTACTTCTTTTTCTCCATCCCTCTCCCTCTTTCTAAAAAGTAAACACATAAAATCTGTTTTAAAAAAAGAAAATAAAGTATACTGTAATTATTTCAAAGGTCAAGAATCTTAAACACTTAGTCTTTGAACTCTATACTTGGGTGATACAATTAGAAAAATAAAATATGCATGAAAATGTGTAATTGAAACAAGTAGAAATCTACTAGCTGAAAAAATCTTTATATTTTCTCACATATTTTTTTCCTCTACTATATAAAAGATACTTTCTTAAAGAACATATTTTTTAATGCATATAAGTAAACATTTTATTTTTCAGTGCTAGTTTCACAGAAGAATGGAATAAGGTGGTTTAGAATAAAACACTGTATTGCTTACTAACTCCAGGGAAACTCTATGAAGCTAATATACTGGGCATCACTGTAAATTAAAAAAACAAAACAAAACAAAACAAAAAACATTTTAACTCAGATTCAGTCCAAGCTTTCAATGATTTAGTCTAGTAGGGAATTAGACAAACACTGGGTGTAAGACTTGTTTTTAAAATTTTAGAAAGAAGGACTTTAGGAAGGCAAATCTATGGTAGTAAGAAGATCCCTGCCTCGCCCATAACTGTAACACCAACATTCAATGTGACGTTGTAATGACTATTTTCTTAGAGGACTTTAATAAGGTAAAATATCAATGATTAGTAGCATAGATTGTAGATTCAGAGTTATCTGGGTTTAAATCTCAAATTTGTCATGTATCAATTGACTTTGGTGGTTTTAATTAACCACTCTGTGCCTCAGCTTCCTCATTTATAATTAGATAATTACATATGGTTCACAGCATTACAGTGCTGTTGGGAAGATTATATGAGTTAATATGAGCAAAATAGAACAATATCTGGTACATAGAATGGATCTAAGTAACTAAATGAATCAACAAAGCTTAAAAGAGAATCTGATGGAGCACATGTCTATATGTCTAGGTGTACTCAAGCCTTAGGGAACCCACAGTTAGACATATTGAAACATGTCACCAACTCAGTGTCTCAATTATGTGGCTGGGTAAAACCTTACCTTTGTATAATTAACAGAGCCATATCATAGCCATTTTCTTCCAAACTTGTTCAGCAAAGAAATCCTTGTGCTCTTACTGAAATATTATGCAATGACTCAATATTTCATTTCATCATCTGAATCACAAAATGCCCCTTTGTCAATATTATTTATGTCCAATACAGACACCATAACCATACTCACTACTTATTCAGAAAAAATATACATTGTCAGGGGGGAGGGTGAGGTAGAGGCAAAGATGGGGAGCAGCTTAGACAAGAACCTAGTATAAAGGAACCATGGACATGGACAACAGGTGGGATTGACTTTGGGGGGAATGGGTGGGTGGGTGGGGGGACAGAGGGGAGCAAAAAGGGGATGGATGTAATACAACAACAATAAAATTAAAAAATATATATATATACATTGTCAAATGGGCATGGTTAGCTATTTTGCGAGTTTTCAGTGAGCACTCTTTTAGTACTCATTTGCTCATTTTGCTATAAGAAGAACAGATACAGACAATAAAGACTTGAGGAAAACATAAAATAAACCAAAAACATAGAACTGAGAAAATTCTAGCTATCAAATCTCCCATTATTGCATTTTTAAAAATTATGTATATCTGTTTTTATTAGTGTAAAACACTGAACCTGTTCCAGACTTGCTGCTCTGAAATATAATCCTCCTGAAATCCAAATGCTATGTCTGTTCATCAAAATCCTTTCTGTCTTATTCTATTCCACAGGTATTAGATTTCTTCTCAACCATGGATCTCACATAGTCTGTACAGCAAGAGACCTGTCTGTGGAGTGAAGCATCAAGAGAGTATCACAGATTCTTGGAACTGAAACTTACTCTGAAGATTTCCAGTCCACACATTCATACCATTTTATAGAAAAAGAAGCCCTAGGGAAACCCAACTCTCCAAGCTAGCTGATGGAAGAGCTGAGAATGTTTTTTGTTTAATTTGCCATCTTTCAGCTCTATGCTTGCTTCCTCCTTCCCATTTGTTTGTTTGTTTCTTTGTTTAACTACACTGGATTGCCAAGAAAATAATTTTAAAACTGAACATCAGAAGAAACAACAAAACCTTAGGTCACAACCTTAAAAAGCAGGAAAAAAAAGCATGAACACATCTGAGAAAATACGAACTAAGACAATGGAATGCATCTATATTTAAGCACTCAAAATGAAACAAACCTACAACTGGCTAAATTCTATAGCTTAACAGCAAAGTTATGGATAGGATGTTGTACAGTATATTTAATCATCTTCATTTGTGCTTCATACTTCTCATGCCCTCAAAACCTAACCTGCAACAAATTCTGCGATAATATCAGGATTACAAAGGACTTCCCTCATCCAATCTTTATTGTGGGCCATTGTGTGAATGTGTATGTGAGAAGGGGAAACAAAGAAAGAAAAAGGGAGGGGGAGAAGAATAAGAATTGTAGAACAATATTCATTTATATACTACTGATTTTCCTCTTCTTCCCTATGTTGCTCAAGAAGCTGCATCTTACATCAGAAATAAATTGATACACATTAAAAGTAAGCAAATAATGAAAATTTTTATAAAAATTTTGTAAGCAATTTCAAATTGGACTGATATGCAAACGTTACTACTCTTTATAATAACTAAATATCAAATGGAAAATAAGAGGTTAGGGACGTACAAACTAAATTCAAATGTAAAAAACAAGTGGATTTCAATTGCACTCAATTATTGCATCTAATCACCTAACAGTGAAGATCCTCTAAAGAAAATTGCATTGCCTTCCCAACTCCTTGGAGAGCCGGTTTAGTTAACAGCCTACCTATGCTTCAGAGATGACCATGTAGCTAACATGTCAAACTAATTTTAAAGTGTCAATCATGTTCCTTTCAATATAATTAGTTTGGAAAGTAGTGTCACTGACCTAGAACTACGCAGACCATTTATTATCATAATATTTGACCAACTTAACACTTTACCTCAGTTGAATTTGAGACACCTGTATCCAAAATGTAATATCCTTTCTCCTACTCATTACTGGTAACTCTCAATACAATTTCCTATTTACAACTCAATTTGTCTCTACAAATAAGCATGGCCAACTTCATGGAAACATCCACAGAATTTCCTTTATTTAAGATTTCATGCCAATTAAAATAGAAAGGCAAAGGGAATAAGAAACAAATATATACATATTAGAGGGAATATTTGAGTGTTTTGACGCTCAAGAACTGCTAAAGGGCAGGTGAAGAATAGAGGAACATGGATATGTTAAGAGAAATTGGGAATCTTAAATATGAGGGAAACTATCCCTTTTTAAATGTGATACAGCAAGCCATTCTTATAAAAAATGTAAAAAGTCTGTAAGTTATAAACACATGTCATGACATGGATTTGTGTTACAATAAAGAAAAACTTTCTCAAGTTCATAGTATTTAACCTGACTTTCACCTGGCCAAGAGCAGGATGAAGCAGAGTTGAAGAGGTCATAACCAGTTTCTGACAGGAGCTAAGTCCAGACCACAGTGAGCGTGGAAAGCGGTGGGGTAGGTGAAAGAGGCCAGTCAGTCAAGCAACAAAGATCAACTGGCCCACTCCTTAGCAAGAAGATGCAAATTACCAAATCTTTTCCTGCTTTTGTTTCACATATTTAGGAACTGATTTGCACGCAAGGAATCTTATCTCTAAATCACACAGTAACTTATTTAATCAGAAACAGAAAAAATCCATACATTCCTATGCCACCACAATGCTGTATTCATATTTTTAAGTGTGGTATTTAAAAAGAAGTAGTTACACATAAACCAATGACTATTCGCTCAAAAAGACAATCTAAAAGTAGGATGTTAGCTGCCAATGCTTCCTTTCGGATTGTGTTCTTGTTTGGGGATTTAAGCTGAAATCTTACCAAAATCCCCATTTGCCTGACAGATAAGCAAGATTCTTCATTTATGTTTACTTGATCAAATAATTATTCAATATTAGTGAATAGGATTTTACACATAGTCAAATAAAATATGTATCTCAAACTTACCTTCAGGGGAAGAGCCTGGCTTTTGGGAAAAGACAGCATTTACTTTACTCTTCTTATTGATATCACTATTTACAGACAAGCTGGACTGAATTTTTCTGTGCATTTTTTGAGAAACAGGAGCTGAAAGTCTTTGACTATCTGCGGACGTAGCTTTGGTCCCATGGTGAATTCCGTTCCCATTGCTCAGACTCTTGTGGCATTTCTTTATCTTGCCTGTTTCCTCCTCACTTGGTTCCTGTGCTGAAGTTTGAAGCTGAGGCAGGCGCTGAGGTTGGGCTAAGTTAAAAACAAGGAAAAGTTTATTAAGTTAAAAATAAAAGTATTTTAAGTAAAACGCATTCAGTAATACTTTTTTGAATTTTACTCATGATATTAAAAATGAAAGAGAAAAGGAAGTAAAACACTAATAATAAATATGAATATAAAAACAATAAACAAAATAAAGTAAATAATAATGAATAAATATGGGGAAAGCATCCTTGACTAGAAGAGACAATGAGAAAGGGGCTCTTAAAAGGTGACATTACACCAGGATATAAAAAGAAAAGTGTTCTATTTTTTTAAGAAAATTGAAGTTAGAAATTTGAAAAAGTAAATTCAACACTCATTCAACAGCAAAAGTGAATGGTTTTCTTTGTGCCAGGTCCTCTTACAGGTGCTAGAGACACAAAAGGGTTACCTGGCTATCCCCAGTAAATGGTAAACTACTGAATTATCCTTTGAAATAAAAGGAAAAGAACAATGGGTTCCAGTATCAAAGCTGGACAGTATAGAGAAATATGGTGGGGTGCAGTATTTGATGTCTACTTCCTAGCAGACCACTGAGCCACCAGCAGGGCAGTGAAGTTTTCATTAGAGGAGCCCATTTAAATATAGAGGCATGATCCTTAGCTGTGTCACTCTGAAGAGTTTTTGTGCTGCTAATAGATTTATTTTCTATTTAAATTAGTCACAATGGTTTCTGATTTTTGCATCTAAGAGCTCTGATCTCCCCAGACAAGGTTGTTTACATTAGTTAAATAACGTGATTATTAAAATGAAAATTTACCATGATTGTATAGTTCCTAATCAATGCTTTCAATCAAAGCATTTCAGTTAAAAATAACAGCAATAACAAAAACCATCATTGTCAAAATTTACTCTTTTATAATTTCTTGGAACTTTAGAATCTAAAACTGCTGTTATAATTAGTCTTCTTTTTCAAACCATAATTATAAAGTTATAAAATGTGAATTAAATCTAAATACTAAGAACTCTTCAACTTAGAAAACCTATTGTACGCAAAGTTATATAATATCTAAAAGGGAATGATTATCAGTGATCTGGGAGCTCACTAAGATTCAGCATGTATTTTTTACAAAGAAGGCAGTTTGCATTTGAGAATGTTTTTAGCACATATTGTTTATGTCTGTTCTTGTTCCATATTCTATGACTTTTGAAGATAAACACCTTAATATATCCAAATATTCTACTCATGATTATACAGATTTCAAGGAAAAGACAAATTGGTATTTTTACTTAAACAAAAGCATGCCCTCATATCATTAATATCTTGATTTATAGAACTAATATATGAATATCTCATAGTTTTAAGCTATTTAGTAAGAAACAAAGGAGAAAAATTATCAAAATTAAATATTTGTGACAATCACAAAGTAATGGTTGTAAAATGTATCAAAATGTTTTTTTCTCCTAAATTCTGATGAAAAAGAAAGATTATTTCTCTGTTTGAAAGCTATACATGCTCTTCATATAACTAAACTGGCAATCAAGACATCTGCAAAAGGAGATCTATTTCTTATGGGTGAGTAATCTTTCGATCTAGAGATTAATTTGCTGCTCCCTTAACTTCTTGTATCAACGAGAATGACATCCTAATGACTGCTATTAAACATAAAGCTAGTTATACATATTTATTTAAAGGGATGCTGGAGAAGACAGTTAAACCTAATTTGGTGTTCTTTTCAGAGCACTTTGCAGAAATCTCACCAATAAATGGAACATATTGGGCCACATTTTTTTCTGAAAAGAATAACTCAAGCAATCTGAGAGCTTGGTTAAGTTGATATGTCATTGACCAATGCTGGGGAAATTTCTTATCAATCAAAAATATCCTCTCATATTCCATAATCCAAGATAAATTTAAAATCACAATGCAATAGCTAAATACCCCCAATACATAAAAATAAAGGTGGTAAAAGACAACTATGTCTTGCCATCAAATTTAATACTGACAGATCTGACCTTTTTCTACTATCAAAATGGACTATATTAAAATTACTGGGTAAGGCTGGAGTGATATTCAAACATATCCTTAATGATTTATCTACATCTCAGTCTTCACAATGATATCTATTTATGTTGGCAGATAAATTATAGTACCTTAATTTTTGTTTCACTGTCACCTAATTATTTTTACTATAGTTTTATGGTCAGGTAACCAAGTATTATCTCTTCATAGTTTGTTTTTGTCTTTTAACATTAAACATTTCTTAGTTTTATGATTTTGTCAGATGCATACAGTATATATGTCAAAACAAAACTGGATACACCATAGCTATCTCAACAGGCATTTATTTTAACTTCATTGATATTATTCATGGGTGAGGCCTGAATCTTACAGTAAAGTAACAATTGCCAATTGCCTGGTGGCTCAGTTGGTTGGAGCATCGTCCCATTGCATCAAAAGGTTCCATTCCCCATCAGGACACACACCTAGGTTTCAGATTCTCTCCCCAGTCAGAGTGAGTTATGGAGGCAACTGTTTCTCTCTCACATTGATGCCTCTCTCTCTCTCTCTCTCCCTGCCTCTCTCTTTAAAATCAATAAACATATCCTCAGGTGAGGATTTAAAAATAATAATAACAACAACTAAAACCAAGCCAGAAACATGATTTTATTCTTGAATAAAGAACAAAAATATCTGGCTGACTAAACCATAACTACTTAGCTTTAAACAGATTTCTTTTTCTTATTGTGTAAAAGTTGTGTATGGCTTTAAAAAAAAAAAAAACACGCTAATGTGGGAACGACATGATGCTTTTTAAAACACAAGTGACGCCTAGGGACCCTCACTCTCCCTTTAACGATCCACTACTCTCGTTCAGCTGTCTTTCTTTTTTCAAATCTTTACATATGTGACAGCTCTCAAAAGTAGACCATAGACCATCTGGCATTTTCAGAGGTGTAACTTGTGCAAATTCAGCTCTATTGGGAGCACACTGCTATCTTCTGCCTGTGTTATAAAGGGACAATAGATTGTAGAACTTATGAGTTGTTTTGAATTATTCATTTTTTTGCCTGTATATTCAAGAAATTTTACAAACTCTGCATTTTGTACTACATAATCACATGCGTTAAAGGTACAAAGAAACTTTTTGACACCTCTTTTCTACAGAAAGCTGGCATTTTGTTTGATATATGAACATTCAGGCTTCTGTTATATCATTCTAAACAGGATGGGTGCTTCTACAAAAGACCCCATTTTGAACTTATTCTATATAAGCAAAATAACATATTCTTGATATTCAGTAACAAATGCAATACACATCAAAATTTTAAATAACAGTTATATGAACACTCAGCATCTTCAAATCTGGATAGGGTCACCTGCTTACCATATGTGTAAAGAATTTTTAAAAATTATTGTTCATACAATGCAATATGATTATAATTTTAATATCCATAGTGAATAGTTAGAAATGTCTGAAGAAATATGGTGCTTTCTAGGCTCAAATGTTTTCAGTCTGGAAGGAAACCAGCAGAAGAAGACCTAGTAATTTTCAATAATAATAATAAATATGGGAGTAATGAATCAACAGCATGAACTTCTTTTGATACATTTTTATATGTGTGATATTGTAGCTTAGTAATAACTATACTTGAAACTGCACCTGTTGGAGAAGCAACAAAAGCAAATTTTGATATAGCATATAATCTATTACCATGTGCAAAGCATCCGCAGTTGCTGACTACAGATTATAATTATAATTTAATAAAATTATAAAAGAATTCTTCTGCCACTTAGTTCAAATGGTTGCTATACCCATACAAAAAATCAAAATTAAATGCTTAGGTTTTGAAATTGTCAGTAACAAAATGATCTAAACAGAATGTAGGAGCATGAATGCAGAAAGGAATGGGAACTGAATTACTTTTTCCAAGGATAGTTACAAGCTTTTACTGGGTTCCCAGTAATTTTGCTACTCTGTAGTCATTATGAGACAAACACAAACACAAAATGGTAGCAATTATATATAATAAAACTTTTATTATATATATATAATATATATTACATATATGCAATATATAATATGTATTAACAATAGTAGTCTTAAATTACTTCAATGTGCACAAATATAATAAAATGAAATTATTTATTGTTCGAATGTAAATAAAGTCTAAAATCAACTAAAATATATGTGCTAATAGACAACTCTGTTTATTAGCTTGATGCAAACCTTTCAAGGGGCAGCTGCTGGGTGGCCCCTGCACCCTAATACGTACACAGTCTGAGAGCTCCTGGCATTTTCTAACTCTGTGTCCTTTGTTTTACTCCAAGAGACTTCAAAAAAATTTATGTACCTCTTGAACTTATGCACTTTTTTACTGTATATTTCATTTTCCATCTTCATTTTATTTACTGTATATATTAATATATTAAAACATATTTTGGTATTGTGTCTTTTTTTTGAACATTGACCAATTTGAGAATACCAGTCAAATTCTGTAACTACATAACTGGGACTTTGTAGGATGGAGGGCATTTTCTTATGATGATCTTGCACATCTAATAGATTTCAAGCGTAATGCTGTTTTCATTACTGCAAAATAAATCACTGGGTAGCAGGGGCTGAAGGTACTTTTTCCAAAAACAGAAGGATAAAATTTTAAAATTGTTTGAAGAATAGATCATTTTCCTGTTTTAAAAGAAAAAAAAAAAGGATTTAGAAAATACTTAAACATATTTAAGTTTAGGCTGGAGGGAAACACTGCTACCTATTCACAAATCCATTCTCCCCATTGTCCTGGGCAGCTGATTAACCCATTTCCCAGCTTTCCTTGCAGTTTGGTTCAGCCATGTATCCATGATAGCTCTGAAGTAGTAAGAGCAGAAATTTATTTCTGCCACTTCTAGTGGCCTTTGGACATGAGTGTGCCCTCTCCATGCTCTGACAACAGGTAGTGGGATATGCACAGGCTTTGAACAAGACCCATTAGGGCTTGAATTCCAGGATCAGTATTTCCCAGTTCTGAGAACTTGAGAAACTGATCTCATATCCTTAGGCATTAGGATCATCACTTGGCAAATGAGACAAAAATCTAGATCCTTATGAGTATAGGTTGGTTTAACTTCCAACTTCCATACCATAGCTCTCCCTTTCCTTACTCTACCCTACCTTATTTTTCTCCCATTTCTTTGTGCTTTACCACTTCCTTTCTATTTTTTAATTCTGTGTTACTGGGGTTTTCCCCCCTATACATCAACCCAAAATCTTCTTGTAAATGAGCAGGTTCCAAATACATACACAAACATTATCTTTCATTTTTACAGAAAAAAAATATGACTTGAAAGAAAAATTAAATCAAAAATTAAAATTAAAAAAAACAATTGAAAAAAAAAAAGCAATTGGTATTTTCTTTAAGATTTGCATATGCCTTTGAAATGTCCCCAGACAATAAACCAATGAAGAACAGTCTTTATCATATCTTCCCCTAGTGTTGTTTTACTCTAATTCTTGTTTTTATCCCCAAATGACAGACTAGTTTCATCTTACTTCATGCTGGCTACTGTACATCACAGTTTCTAGTTAATTTATCTGGATCATATGAGCCTATCAGGCATATATTTGAGAACAGAATATTGTCAGTTTAAGTTAGCAAATTTCATTACGGGTTGCTGCTGCAAGTTTTTTTTTTTTTTTTTTTTTTTTTTAATTTTATGTATTATTTTTAGAGAGGGGGGAAGGGAGAGAGGCAGAGAGGAGAGACAGATATTAATGTATGGTTGCCTTTCACCTGCCTCCAGCTGGGGACCTGGCTGGGGACCTGGCTTGCAACCTGGTTATATGCCCTGGCTAGGGAATTGAACAGTGACCTTTGGGTTCACAGGCCGGTGTCTTATCCACTGTGCCACCAGCCAGGGTGTGCAAGTTTTATTTCTATTTTAAAAGATCATACTCTGTCCTTTCATATAATCCATAGGGCAGATGGGATTTGCATTGGCTGTGATATCTTTTGTTCTCTGACTAAACTTGACAAAGTTGGCCTGTGCTTATAATTATTTATAATGCTACAGTATATCTAAATGAACATATATATATATATATATATATATATATATATATATATATACTTGTATTTTACAGAAAATATATAGCTGAAACAATGTTTTGTATGACAGAAAATATATTAATTCAGTAAAAAAAAAAGGCACAAAGTAAATCTTCCAGAAACCTACTTTACTGAAATTTTTATGATTACAGTAATTTTACAAGGAATAGTATTTTCATAATCTTTAGAAGACTCACTTCTGAGTTTTTTCATTGGTAATAACAGAAATATATTTTAATATTTAATTTTCATTAGTACCAAAATAATATTTATTTTTTAATATATTAAAGGCATTTCTTTTGTTTTTTAAATAATTAGCAGGTAAGCAAAAGTTTGAAAACCCCTACTGCTACTGCGTTAATTTCAACAAACAAAAACTTTCATCAAAATTCTCAAAAACAGCAAGTAGTGAGGTAAGAAGTTTCAGGTAGCTACTACTCACTCATACACCCATCTTCAGACCATCAGTTAAGCATTTCTTCAAACCTAATCATTGTTCACTATAAATTTTATAGAAAAATAATTCTCAGCTTTAGTTTTCATAAGTAATCACTTAAAAAGCACCTGATTGTGTATCACAATGGGAGAGATAATATTCAAGTATTATCAAGAAGCAATAAACAATGTAGACTATAGTAAAAATAGGGTAAATGACAGCTAGGAAAAGCCTACACTGAAAATTCCAAATACTGGGAATTTCAGAATTCCCCCCGATTACACTGATTACAGCTTTCAAGATCCACAAAGCATGTTAGCAGCCATCCTGACCCCCCATTAAGAAGCATGTATCTCTCTTAGGTTTCAACTTAATATACATATTGATACACTTGAATGGATGCAGAAATACTTTCTGATATAGGTTCTAGCATCCAGGCTGGCTTTTGGGTGTCATTTGCCCTCCTCCACGTGATAAGAACTCTTTACTAAAGCAAGGAGCTCTTAAAACCAAGAACTCCTTATCTAATACACTCATCTGTGTCAGTAGTAGGTTTAAATGTGATGCTAAGAAAAGGAAAGAATGGGGACAATGGGATTGCTCCCTCTTTGCCTGGAGAATCAGTTATCAATATGAAATACTAGTAAATTACTTAATGAAAATGAGCTCTCATCTGTATCTGGGATACAGATAGTGTGTATATTAAGACTGAAGGGTAACTCTGTTGAGAATTACTCACACACCAGTCTATTGGACTAACTGGACAAGATAAAAGCCAACTGAAAAAGTAAGCAACTTTTATTAGAGGAAGTTGTTTTTACCTGGAAGCAACACAGTCCTAACTAGCAATAGTTAAGTAAGCTTGAAATTGTGTAAATCCAAGAAGGTACTCCCCGTCCCCTCCCCCCCCCGCCCCGCCCCATACTGACACATCTCAAAAATGGTAAATAGAGCAAGCACTGATCTGTGTCTCTGAAATTCTCCGGTATATTTAAAACCATAAGCAATAGTGCTGGCCAGTGATATAGAACCATAAAGTTCAGATACTGCACATGTTAGCTGAGTTTCAGCAGCCAAGTTATTTCTCGTGGCCTAAATTTAGTGTGCTAATTGGGTAAATGTGAAGTGCTGAGCAATGGAATAGAGGGTATAATGGAGGAGCAAGACCTGTGGAAGCCTAAAACTCCAGGCTCTCTCGAGTGCCCATCAGTAATTCATGTACCTCATTCAGAAGGGATTACAGCCTTGGAAGGATCAGCTACTGCTGGTCAAGCCTTATCACACACAGAAGTAGAGCTAGTGACAGGAAGCCATTAAGCTGGGACTAAAGGAGGCACAGGGAGTTCAGAGCTCAAAACTGAAAGTGGCAAGGCAACGGACCAGTGTCAAAGATCATTATTTGATACAACTTTTGGTGGCAGTAACCAGAAAAGTTTTCCACCACCAAGTCCAAAAAATAGATATTAAGGCTAACAAAGATGTTAAAGAAATTATATTGCTAGAAAAATCCCTAGCCTAGCAAATAAAGTCTCTTGACTATTCCACCCAAGGCAATCCCTGAATCTAAGTACTTGTTACCAACAAGAAAAGAACTGTGAAGGCCCCTGCAAGAGAATCTTCCCGAAGCCCTTTGCGGAGATGGCCATGAAGGATGTATAACAAGGGAAATTGCAGCAAATAATCCTGGGCTAAGACATCCACTGGTCACAGAACTCAGACTAAGGTTAAGGAAGAAACTCAGTAAAGAAATGCTTATGACACATTGTCTTTGGTACTGTTCTTACCCAGGGAACATTACTTAGACCAGTACTATACTTGAGAAGTTCTTGTACAACTATCCTATACTTCTTTTACCATTATACAATTATATATGTTTTTAAGACAGGATTATAAAGAACTAAATCCAAATTTGGGCAAAAACAGATTTTTGAAATATTTTCAGGGGGAAAAATAAACATCTCCCAGGAGCAATGACCACATGACATTAACTCCAGAAAAATCAGTGGTTAGGACTTTGATTTGTCTCTCATTATGGAGAGGCAGAGTGCATATATATTTGCTTGAAGCACAACTGGAACTCATGAAGTAGGAAGATTTTGACATTATATATATATATAGGAAAAAAGTATCTGTACAAACACACACAAAAATGAGTGCCGGTCAGGCAAGAATTGGACCATTGTCGACACCTGTTTTTGATCCATCCAACATCACTCTCAATTTCTATTAGCAGTACAAATAAAAGCAGGATTTCAATTTACTGACAACAACCCTTACAAAATAAAGTACTTTTAATTACCTACATTTTGTACAGAGAGCCTGACAACACTAGGGATTTGCTGACTTGCCTTTGTTCTATAGAGAGTGCTTTAAGGACAAGATTCCATCTTTTTCAGAGTTCCATCGCCTTATCAGACGCAGGCCTGCTGACAAAGAACCTTGTACAATGTTCAGCACCCAGTGGCTACCCAGTGAAATTTAACTGATGATGATGAATTATACCAGCTTTTAAGCTGTCACTTGATCCTAGTATATAACAACCTTCCTGAATAAATGAAGCAACAGTTTGGTATTCAATACCATTATAAACTTCATCCTTCACCTTCACGAGTCTAGGGAATTGCTGTAAAAGCGTAATATGAGGATGGTGGAACTATAGAAATGATTCAAAAATTCTCTCTGTTGTAACAAGAGAATTAAAGGTTAAGTTACAGATAGCACAGTATGTATAGGGAAATTCATAAAAAATATTAGTTAAGTGACCCCTTTGAAAACAGCAGAAAAATGTCAGTACCAAACTACATATAGAAAAGTTTTTCCTCCTCCCTATAATGAGTTAATCCAGGTTCATGTTTCAGTAAAAGTGGATCTCCTTGAGGTTAAAACAGTGGAAATGCAGATGAAAATCCAGAAGATACAGAATTAGGTGGCAGAAACTATGAATTGCTACCTGAATATTTAAAAAGTAAATTCAGGCTACTGCATGGATGAACCTTTTAAAGATTAAGAGAAAAGGGTCATTTACAAAAGATCACACGTTGTGTGATCCCATTTATATGAAATGGCCAAAACTGGCAAATATGTGAAGACATAAAGTCTGGTGGTTGCCTAGAATGGGGGGCTGGGGAAGAGGGAGCAATTGGAGTGACTACCCGAGGTTTCTTTAAGGGGTGGTGGAGATGTTCCAAAGTGAGAATGTGGTGCAGGTAGCACAACTCTATAAACACACTAAAACCCATTGACTTGTAACTTATACAGGTGAACTTTATGGTGTTTAACCTCGTAGAGGTCTCAGTCAAAAAATTATAGTGTAGGCTCTGTGTATCTGAGAGGTATTCATTACTAGTATGTACTGAAACACTGTGGGGAGGGGGATTAAAAATACAGCAATTTAGCATTTATTGTGTTTATAAGTTGCATGATTTTTTAATTTATCCTCATTTACAATCTAGAAATTATTAAAACAAATCAAAAAGAATAAAAAGTAAATTTATTTCCAGTAGCTTATTCAAAGTGAATCAGAAGTAAATTGTGTTATTATGAATTTCCCAGAGCTTTATGGTATAGCTTACAATCCTGAAAGTTCATTGGTGTGTATTTGTTAATAGATTTTCACTGTTCAATAAATTTCTGTAATACATGGCCTGATACAATGAAACCTTTGTGCCTTAGACCTAATAACAACTTTCATTATAGATAAAGTTTCTGACAAAATTTGAAATTTTAGGATTGTCAAATTCTAAGAATTGACTCTAAGACAGGGATGATGTTCAGCCTTGATAGAAGATCCTAGAGTACTTACACCATAAGAAAGTAATGAACAATCTGTTTATCTGACATAAATAGTAACAATGTCCAGAAAAATTGTGTCATAAACTTTTCTATACCCATGGAAATAGATTCATATATATGAATTAAAAAAAAAAAATTATACCTGAACAAGAGATTACAGCTTAAAGGTAATAAAAACCTTTCAATATGAGTGAATAAGTAAAAATAACACTATTTGGTTATTATTTTCATTTTGTCTTTACCTAAAATGAAATCTTCCTCCACCACTGCTTAACCACATGCTGCTTTATAATCTAAGGAATTTATAGTTTAGATTCTTCTCTTTGTGACTGTATCAAGGCCATTTTAACCTCTGTAAGAATAAAATGTTACCCAAATGTAAATACCTGGAAGTGGCTAAACACAGAGGAACAAAATCATTAACCATATTTAAATTTTAACATGAGTGAAACTGTTTATACAAACATTTCTTCCATGAATCTTGCATTAAAACCCACAAAATCTTCCCAGGAACATTTGGGTGTGAACTAAAGTTATAAAATATTTGTTGAATATATATTCTAGTGCCAGTCACTATTCTAGGCATAAGGTATATTACAGAGAACACAATTTACAAATACCTTGCCCTCACAGATCATACAGATGCTTATTATCTTATATAATAAGCATATATAATAAGAAATCCGGATAGTAGAACCAAGATGGCGGGCAAGTAAGTGGAGTTACACCAATCTCCTCCCAATACCAAACTGGAATTACAACTAAATTGGGGAGAAATCATCCAGCATAGCCAACAGAACACCAACTGGAGAGAGGTCTTATTACCAGGGACAGAACAGAAGAGCCAATTCATCACAAAGTGACTAGTAGGAAGTGTGGAGACGCACGGGGTGACGGGGCTCCCATGGGCAGCAGCTGAAGGGACAGAGAAACATCTCAGCAGCAGGGGGCTCCACCAGAGAAGGGTGGGATCTAAACCCCCAACTGGGCTTCCCAACCTACAGCAAGCAGCTGAGAGTAAAACAGCTCCCAGTTGTGAAAAGCAAAAAGCACCAGATTTAGCTGGCTTGATAGAGACCGAGTTCTTAAAGGGACCACGGATGAAAATACAGAGGCACCACCTACCCTGGACTCAGGCGAAGAGAGGGCAGAGTGGACTGGAGAGGCTTAGGGAAAGTTTGGATCAGTGGCTTTAGGGGGAGAGTTGAGGGAGCAGCCCATAGGTCCAGTGCTGACCCATCCCCCATACAGCCAGCAGACCACTCTTCTCCAAAGGGCGGGAGCCTGAGGGGAAGCCACAGCCCCACCCATAGGAATTAATCTGCCCCACCCTGCAGTGCCTAAACCTGATCTCAGATCACAGGTTGATTGGATTAACAAATGAATGCACCTGCCCCACCCAGAGGTGCCTAAAATCCACCACTGATCATAGACTGATTGGATTAACAGCTAAAGGAGACAAAGACAGTGGATCTCTGGTAGGCTCCAACTGGCTGAGTAGGCACAGACTGGGACACAAGCTGACATCATCAAGCACAGATCCAGGAAGTAAAAGAAAGTGCACCTCTTTATTTATTTATTTAAAAATTTCATTATTTTTAGAAAGAGGGGAAGAGAGAGAGGCAGAGAGGGAAAGAGACATCAATGTATGATTGCTTTTCACCTGCCTCCAGCCACAGACCAGACTGGAGACCTGGTTTGCAACCTTGTTATGTTGCCCTGGCTGGGGAATCGAACCTGCGACCTTTGGGTTCACAGGCTAGCGCCTTATCCACTGTGCTACCAGCCAGGGGCACTTCTTTTTTTATACCACAGAAAGTCACACCACTAAGACAGTAAGTCAAAGCAGACCAACCCAACAACCAGAAACAAATAAGAGCCACCTAAAATGGGGAGACAAAGAAATAAACCCTCAGCAAATGGAAAGGAGGAATCCCCAAGAAGAATGCAAAATGAAATAGAGGCAAGCACACTATCAGACATGGAATTCAAAATAATGATGATAGAGAAGTTCAATGAGCTCAGCAAGTTCAAAGAAAACTACAAGTACTATGAAGAACTCCAGGGAACAAGGAACTTACTGAGAACTACAGAAGCATTTAAAAGGACATAGACACCATCAATAAGAGCCAGGAGGAAATGAAGAATACCATTTCTGAATTGAAGAACACAGTAGAAGGAATCAAAGGCAGGTCAGAGAAAGCAGAGGATCAGATCAGCGAGCTGGAGGTCAATGCAGAAAAAAAATTCCCAGGCAGTGCTGCTATAAAATGAAAAAAGGCTGAAAAAGAATGAAGGGGTTTTCAGAGAGCTGCAGGACAACGTGAAATGTAATAACATCCGTATCATAGAGATACCAGAATGAGAAGAAGAGGAGCAAGGGATAGAAAACCTCTTTGAAAAAGAAATGACAGAAAATTTTCCTACCTTTCGGAGAGAAAATGTTATGCAAACTCAGGAAGTACAGAGGGTCTCAAGAAACATGAACATGAAAAGACCCATTTCAGGACACATCATAATGAAAATGGCAAATTTCAAAGACAAGGAGAGAATCCAAAAAGCAGCAAGAGAGAAACAGCTAATAACATATAAGGGGGCTCCATAAGGTTATCAGCTGATTTCTCAACAGAAACACAACAAGCTAGAAGGGAATGGCAAAAAATATTTCAAGCAATGAAAAACAAAGGCCTGCAACCAAGAATACTCTACCCAGCAAGGCTGTCATTCAAAGTGGTACGTGAAATAAGGAGCTTCCCAGACAAAAGAAGTCTAAAACAGTACATCTCCACCAAACCAGCACTGAAAGAGATGATAAAGAGTCTGCTTTAAGATGAAGAAACAAAGAGAAAGACAGGTACACAGGTACAAAGGTAAATGGATTAAATGCACCAATCAACAGACATAAGGCAGCTGAACGGATAAGAACCAACTTTAACTTATGAATGCTTTAAAGTGATCTTGTATAAATAAATTTACGAAATAAGGTACAATTTTATATATTATTTATATCTGCATTACTGCAGGTTAAGTTTTCTTAGATTGGAATAATTTCACAGTATGGGAAAATCAGGTTACTGCAATAACTCAGAAAAATCAAATGCAGTTAAGGAAGAAGAAAAACCTAAGAAAATGTGGGTGTATATTACATAAAAGGCACGCTATCTTTCTTATTCACTGTTATAAAACATGTGCTTATTTGTGGGTGTGTAATATATAGATTTTGTTAGCAATTTATGTTTTAAATAGCAACCAACTGGTCATGGGTGTGTTGTGAAATGAGTCAATCCTTAAGTTAGAAAAGATGCTGAGAATGAAGACCAATTTGGATGGAAGTTGAAAACTACTAACCTATATGATTCATGTACATAGACAATATGTATTCTCATATTAACATGTAAATTAGATGAGATTCCTTTCAACTAAATTGTAGCAATATACATTTCCAGTTATGAAGGTCCCCAAACTAGGGATACTTGGGGAAAGGAATTAATGCTATAGTAAGCTTTATTATTGAAATGTGAACATACCTAATCTCTACCTCAACAGACTCTTAAATAGTTCAGGGGTTAGTTTAGGACCACATAGGAAGTCAACCACAAGTTTGAAAAATAGCTAAAATACTATTTTACAAATTATTTAAATTCTAGGGATTTTTATTTTTTACCTCAATTTAGCAGACATAATAATTTCTACTCTGGGTGCAAGTGCCATTATTTCTGAAAGCTTCAACTTGTAAAACACATGTAGAGCAAAAACAGATGGTATTGAAAGAAGTAAGACCTGTGCACAGCCTAAATAAATAAATAAGTAAATAGATCTACTATTTAAGATGGAAAACTCCAAAAAGAATAAGTTGTAGTTCTAGTAGCTTAAAATAAAGTTGAGTTGTATTACTGGAGAGGGAAGGATCTGGCTCAAAAATCAAATTCATTTTCTCTATGGGTTTGGCACTGTCTCTAGGACACCTTTCACCAAAGCAAGATCTGCAATATACTATTTCTGTGATATATTTCACAAAAATAGCATTCCAGAGTAAAATAAGTATTAAAGAAGAAAAAAACTGCTTAATCTTGCTACAATATATCTAAAATACTATCATTTAACATGTAACAATTATGTAAGCTAACAGCATATTTTAAATTTTTTGTATTAACTCTTCAAAATCCAGTATGTACTTTAAATATGTGTAAAAATATGTATGGGTGTAAATGTATTTTTGCATGTGTTTGGTAATATTGCAATTCATATTACTTAAAAGAGTAATTCTTTAAACTAATTAATGTAGGCATTTTGGAATAATGAAAAGAAAACTTTGTATTAACATGATTTGAGAAGCTGACAGAAGGCAGTAATTAAATGGTGAATTGTCTGGATGTAAAAGGGAAAAAAAGAAAAGTATGTATTGGTGGTTACAGAATAGACAGGAGGATGTTAAGAAGAACAAAGGAAACAGAGAAGCCAAAGAACTTATATGCATGACTCATGGACATGAACTAAGAGGGGTGTTGCTGGAAGGAAAGGGGTACTGGGTGGAGGGGGGCAAATGAGGGAAAATTGGGACAACTGTAATAGCAAAATAAATAAAATATATTTTTTAAAAAAGAAAGAAATCCGAAGATAGGGCAGCTCTATTATTATTAATCTTGCTGGTTCTATTTCTTCACTGTCATCCTCAGCATGTAAACTTTCCCATCTGGCTATCTTGCTCAAGGTTATAAGACACAGCTCCAGGTATCACATCTAGAGATTATGACAGCCTTAGAAAAAAAAGGTAATCTTTCCAACTGTCTCTAAAAATATAAAATCCCTTTTCTAGAAACATTCTAGATGTGTCATTGGTCAGCTCAAAGTCACATGCTGACCACAAAGCTCTTTTCACCTCTGCCCCCAGAACATTTGTTTAAAGGTCTGCCCTCTCCACAAGACCCTGTGCTCTCCTGTGGCAAGAAATGTGTGATTCAATGCCCTGGCTGGTGGCACAATGGATAGGCACTGGACTGCAAAACCAAAGGTCACTGGTTAGATTCCCTGCAAGGGCACATAACCAGGTTGCAAGCCAAATCTCCATCCAGCCAGGTCCATAGCTAGAGGCAGGTGAAAGGCAACCATAGATTGATATTTCTCTCCCTCTCTGCCTCTCTCCATTCCCCTCTCTCTAAAAATAATAAATAAAATCTTTAAAAAACAAATAAAAAACATGTGATTCATTTATTTGTATATTCACTTAATGAGCTTTTTTTTTGTTTGTTTTATTAAATTTATTGCAGTGACATTGGTTAATAAAATTATACAGGCTTTAAATGTACACTTCTATGATACATGATTTGCTTTGTGTGCCCACCACCCAAAGTCAAGTCATCTTCTGTCACCATATATTTGGTCCCCTTTACTATTTACTAGGCCTTATCCTCCTTCCCTCTGGTAACCACCATACTATCGTCTGCATCAATGAATTTCGATTTTATATCCCACATAGGAGGTGAAATCATATGGTTCAATGAATATTTCAGTGCTATATCCAACTGCCAAGCACTTTGGAATATCTGCTCCAGCACCTAAAACAGTGGTCACTTGGAAAAATCAATGAAGAAACAAAAAAAACAATAGAAGGAAACAATAATAACCATTATTCAGCTCACAATCTCAATCATTTAAATACATCTTCATAAGTACATATTGCTAACCTAGAAAAGTAAGCAAAGAGAAAAATAAGTACAACTACTTTTTCCCTTACCCCCCTGATGATGCCATCTAGTTAACCTAGATGACTTTTAGAACCTCCAACAGGTATCTTCTTCATCTTCCAAATACCCACAACTATTCCACACACATTGTGTAATTAAATACCCACAACTATCCCACACACATTGTGTAATTAAAAGGTCAGTTATTTGTAATTCATCTCAACTGGAAAAATGATAATGTCAAATTTATTCATCACCATGGAACACATACTAATTGCATAAACATTTTGATTAATACTCTGTTTCCAGCAGTTGGCAAAAACCCAAAAATAATAACCAAGACAATTTTTTTAAATCCTAAAACTGTAAGAGATCTTACTTAGCACTTAAAAAGAGTAGAAATGCCCTTTGTATATAAAATGTTTTATGTGTTTCTTAGTCTTTAAAAAAAATTTTTTTTTAAACTAACTTTTAGAAGAGAAGAAGTGGGAAGAGAAAAAGAAAGAGAGACTGATTTGTTTCTCTCTTTATTTATGTATTCATTGGTTGACACTTGTGCCTTGAGAGGGATCAAACCTGCAACACTGGTGCATCAGGGCAATGCTCCAAACAGCTGAACTACTTGGCCAGGGTTGTTTCTTATTCTTTTACCAAATACTTATTGCACATCTACTATGTATCAGATGCAGTGCTAAAACTAGTTAAATAGGGGTGAATAAAAAGATATTAAACATGTGACTAAACAAATAATAAACAGACTATATACTCTAAAATGATAGTGATGCTATAAAAGAAAAGTACTACCATCAGAAAGAATAACAGGAAAAACTGTTTTGGTTTGGATAGCTAGGAATGGCATTTCAACAGAGACCGGAGGGGAAAGAGCCTTCAAAGAGAATGAATAACAGAGTTTCAGGTCAGGCTAACAGCACCAGCCAAGCCCTGAAGCGGACGGGGTCAACATATTTATTGAACTGTTGGAAAGTCAGTGTGGCTAGAGAATACTCACATGACCATATATTTATTGCCCAATTAAAATTATAAACATTTATGAATCTATTAGAAAAATCATATGTGCTTCTGTAACCCCTTCCAGGCAATTTTCTTCCAAATATTGTGCTTCTTTACCATATAAGCCATTATTATCATAAGTTATTTACTTACAAGACCACTCTCAGTATAATTGGCCAGAAGTCAGCTCAAATACTTAGTCAATCAAGACACTCCCATTAAAAGAGTTCTCAGAAAAAAAAAAAAAAAAAAAGTTCTCAGGAAGTTATATAAAGAGGTCATCAACTACATATCAAAATAAAATACAACCATAATTTGAAATATCAAGAAACACTTATAGATATCTTATGCTTTACTTACTTTCCAAGAAAGAAACATGTTGATTTCTCTGCAATGAACACAAATTGATTTATATTGAAATTGGGTGAAAACTGTTCAGAGGCTAGAGAGAATAGCATGAATTATTTTATGTTCCTTAATAGTAAAATAAAGGGTTGTGAGGAAATCTGGCTACTATTCTTATGAATCTGCTCAGATCTTAGAAATGAGACTATCATTGTCTTTGTGTTTTATTCCAATTTCCTAAATCAGATTCCTTTATTAATTTAAAACTCTCTCACAGTAGCCCCCAACCTCTTACCAACTCCATAAATTTTATTGGAACAACAAACACCCTTTCATAATTCCTTGTGTGGTTTCAAAAACTATACCCCTTCTCCAGGGATTCTCTTACCTCTTGCCTTGTGCACTCCCCTGGAGAATCATAATTCTAACACTGGAGCCACGGATGGGTAGGATGCTGACCAAGAGCAATTTTAATCATAAAAGTAAACTCTTAAGGGAAAACAAAATGGGCAATTGGAGAGTGAATTGAGTAAGTCTGCCTACCTGGGGCCTTAAAAATTCCTATTAATTTCTAGTGACTATTTTCTATTAATATCACCTTTAAAACACCACAGAAACCACATCATGGTTCACAAATTATAAGTAGTGACTGTGTATTCTCAATAATCAAAGACTATTTTTTAAAAATTCAGCCCTGTTTCTGCCACTAAATACCTGGATATCTTTGGACAAACTGTACCTCTTTCTGCTTCAATCTGTCAACTGAAAAAAACACAGAGATTGAACACTGATCACTAAGGTGCCTTCTCTAACTTTAATATTGCAAGCATATAAGGTCCCTGGTTCATTGTCAATATCAGAAAACATCCTGGAAAGAATCAGTGTAAGCGCCCAATTTGCTGGGGGCTTGTAATTTAGCATCTAAGCCACTTTAGTGTCTATTGACATAATTATTCAAGTTTTCTTTTTCTGTAGAAAGTATAAAATGCTAGAAGGTATGACATTTTAAAGAGAAACATTCATTGGGAACATTAACCTGAAAGTTATACTAGTGATTGATCACTTTTCTGTCCCTCTACAAACAACAATTACTAATTTAACAAGGATCATAGCCCTTATGCTCTTAGCCAGGTGTCAGGAGCTCAAGCAGCTTCTTGTGAGAACAGCAACCAGCAGGAAGTAAGATTAAATCTCCCATTTCTTTTCAAAATTGGAATATTGGCAAATAAAAGGAAATATGAAAATAAATATTTTCTCTATTGGTTTGTGATGTCCCTTTCAATGCTTAAGGGGACAGGACATTGGGACTATGTGTGTGTCCTGTCATTCAGGCAGTCAACTTCATTCAACACCGGTGGTCAGTACGCCACTCACTCCTATGCTCTGCTATGTCAGGTGGTCAGGTGCCCAGGGTCTGGAACTTCCCTGATTTAAATTCCCCACAGCATCACTCTCTCAGGCCTTGTGAGGGTCAGAGTCAGAGTAGCTGCTCAGGTTTGGGGGCTGAAGGCGAACCTGTGGTTTAAGTTTTCTGTACGCAACTTTCAAACTAGGTTTTTCTCCAATCTTAGTTAAATTCACCTCCAAGTGCCCTGCTGCCTCCAAATTTTGAGACTTTTGGCACAGAAACATACTGAGTCAGATTAACATTTAGGTTCTGACCTCTCAGTGCTTACAAAGTCAGTTATTATTTCTCCATCTACTTTTATCTCCCAGGAAATATTCAACGTCTATGATTCACTGTTGTTTTTTGTTTTCTTTTTCTGCTCCAAAAGAATGGAATACATATGTTTAATCTCCCATTTTCAAAACAAAACTCTCAAGAAAATTTGGCAAAATGTTAACAATTGTTAAATAAGCAGTTGATATACTCGTGTTCGTGATATTCTTTTGTATATTTTAATTAATACCTGAAATATTTCATTATATTAAAATTGAAAGTTAATTTTAAAATAAGGTTATCATGAGGACAGTGGCTCACTTTATTTCTTCACATACCTATGGGAAACTCTGTTGGGTTTTTTGTTTTTGTTTTCTTAGGACCATATAAAACATTATCACACGAATACACAACTCTTCCACCTAACTCCTGAATAAGCAGGGAGAGTGGCCAAAGGGTCACACTCTATAGTTTTATTGGCCAGGTTCTCTGTGTAGCATCCCAGGATCTGCCTTGCCAAGGATAACTAAGGATGATCCTGTACTTCTTCCTTTAACCTAGATACCAGTTAGTCTCATCCCTGCATACCACTAATATCCATCTAGAGACTTAGACCTAACATTATCATTTAGATTTTCATGTTTGACACTTCACCAACCTCATAAGGTAGTGAAGGAAGGGAATACTTCCATCTATATTCTAAAGATGTAGAGGTTGATGTTGAAAGACAAAAGTGGCTTGCCCCATGCTCCATAGCTAGTAAATGTTAGGGAGGATTAGAATCCAATTATAGCACTCCACACCTCACCTTCTCTACATACACACTGCCTTTCTCTTAGCACTAGTGTTGTATGCTGTCCCTTTACTGACCAGGAGAATCATTCCTGTCAAAAATGGAGCTGGCTGAAAGTAAGTGAACGTTTTGGCCATTATTTCATTTTGAGTTTTCCCCTTTGGGGGGGCGGGTATTTTGACTGTTGGGGTTAAGCTAATTAACTTGGCACATGTATATCTTTCCTTACTTAAAAAAATCATCATGGTATGTTTGCACTGAGGTCAGTGACACCTCTAGTTCGTTCAAAGTCTTCATACATAATCATTAACAGTATATGAGATTACAGCAGTTAAGTTTTCAGGGCATGACAGAACAGACTGCATCAGGCCTGAATGAATGGAAAGAACTCTCTCAGTTCAAACAGCTCTTATGAAGATTTACAAAAAATTATCTGAATAGTGGTAATTTCCAAGGGACTAAGTTTTAATATTTTTGCCAAAAAATACCATAGAGATTCACTGAGAGTGGAGATACACATCCTAATGGGTCTTTCTTCAACACAGACCATCCATAATTTTTTCCACATTTATATTAATATGCAAAGAAGTGAAAATAACACTGTACCAGCAATTACAAGGAAAAGGGATAAAAAGCATCTCAAAATGTTTAAGGTCATACTTCCTCACCAAGAAATGCTATTCTAGGACTACAAACTACACAAAAACTACCCATTTTTTTCAGTTTGTTGTAATTTAGAGTTGAATACACTAAAATGGTCACTAAAATATGTCATTATTACTGACCAAGCTATAATTGCACTTACTCACTCTGACAGAGCTGTAGATTCTCATTCTGTGAGCATAGTTATTCTATTTCATTTTTTAGGTTCAAGAAGTGGTGGCTAGGCTTTTGTTTGTTTTTCGTTTAAAAAAAATGTAAATGCAGAAACAAGCACTCCCACACATTTGTGCTTCTTGCACATTAAATATGCACTCTTTGAGCTCTGTGGATGTCATCAGAAAAACAAACTAAATTGAAGACTTCATTCCAGTGAGTGTTATAACAAACCCCTTATTTATTTTAGGCTTAATGGGACACAGAACTGATCATGTACCCAATGTTTATGAAAATAAAACAAACCTGAGAAAGATACTGAGCAAGGAGTGATGAATCCTTAGCTAAATATAGGCTCCCTTCTCAGAAAGAAAACATTTGAACATATTGAAGATAATGATAAGTTGCACCAATTTCAGAGTGCAAAGGATGAGAAGGTATTTTTTTGTGTGTCTCAAAAATTCAGGGGTGGGTAGTAAACAGTGCTTGCATATAAGTCTTTATATACATGTACTGTGTATGTTAATAGCCTATTTCCCATGATAAAACTGGTAGATCTTCTACCGTACAAGAACAGTTTAGTTTAGAATATTTATTCTTGGTCATAAAGAAATTCCTTCTACAGAGGCAGGGTTTTTTTAATGTTAGTTTAATAAAATCAATTTAGTCCAAATTCTGTTCCTCCCTTCTTTACTCAGAATATGTTTATTTAACAAATCTAAGTCTTCTTACTCTGTCAATGCTTATTTTTCTGGAGAGGATCCATTAGTCCGTGTTTTGTAAAAGAATAACTCAATAACTAAATGACCAAATCCTTTTAAGTACTTAAATATTGTGATTCTGATTATTATTATACAAGCAAATTATTATTATTATTTTATTGGCTGCAAGCAATGGTACCCACAGTTGCATAAAACTAATATTTTCTCAGCAGACCTAGAGATATGTGTTATTCTTCTTTTAGTAACTAGTCCAAAGTGAGAAAACTATAAACTTTTATACAGTAAGAATGGTTTAAAGCTGCCCCTAATAAATCTTCTCAGTCTTATGCTATATACATTCATGCCATTGAAAGAAATAGCTGATTTTGCACAAAGTTTTGAAATACACTGTTCTCCAAAGTATATGCTTCATCAGCAATTTATTTTAACATCCACATCTCCCTCTCAAAGGGAATTCACACTAATTATGTATTGTCCCAAATGCCTAGATACCACTGATACCATATGAATTCATAGATTATTCAAAAAGCTGATTTTTTTAACTTGTTAATATGACTCTTAGGTAAACTGTATCTCTATTATAAGAGACTTTGCTTTACTTCAAGAACAAACTCTAGCTGTACTAGTTAGGGATATATTCTTTCCAATATGTCTACAAACACTTGATTGGAAAGATGTTTATTCCAGGTATTTTTAACCGAAAGAGATAGGTTCCTCCAATTCTGAACAAGGTCAAAAAAAGATGAAAGCAGCTGATATTTATAAACCTTCAGGAAAACAGGTGAAAGTATTTTTATTCTTAAAATAATCAACTCATAGTAACATAAACCTTGATTTTGTTTAATATATCAATATTCCTAATATAGTAATTCAAAGTTCTAGATTTTAAAGTGCTTTCATTGTGCCTCCAACCTCATTATGTTATGTAATAAGACTACAAGGACAAATTATAATAGCTTATCTCCAAAATCATAAAACTTGGATTAAATGTGTGCCCTCATATCACAAAAAAGAATTGCAAATACTAAAATTCTGTCTTGCAATGAGACCAATTTCTCATGGAAGCAATGAGTAAATAGTTCTGGAAAACTAAAATAGCTTTTTGTCTAAGATCTCAAGTATATATGAAGACCAGAAATTGTTTTGAATTTATCACAAGAAAGATGAAATTTTGAAAGAGTATAGTAAATTACAATTTTCCCAAGTTTTTTCTGACCCAACACAAAGGCAGGACATAGTTACATCATTAATAGTGGGAGAATGATAATAATTTCCCACTAGAGAAATGCATTAGAATGTTTGGCTTTAAATTAGATAATAAGTTGGGAAAATTGCTACCTCCCCAGTGATATTAATCTCTAGGAGACCATAAACACCACAAATTCAGTATATTTTCCCCTACTCTACCCCTGATTTGAGACTGATTGCTGGATAACTAGAGTATTTTTCTGAGTTCAACATCATCTACCTATAGAGAATACTTACCCCGCCTGCCTGATAAAGTTGCTGATAGGATAAGTTAGATCATCAATTTGAAAAATTCCATTAACTGTCAAAAGCTCTAAGTAACAACATTGTTAATATTACTAATAAAAAGCATCCTTTGATATGAATGAACTGTAGACTGAGAAAATTAGCTCCTTAAGAGAAGCAAAGATAGTCAATCCACATTTTAAGGCAAACTATTATAGCTTAACCAATTCAAAGCTGTCAGTCTCCTACAGAGAAGTTAAATGTAGTCAAAAGGTACAGATTTTCATTTATTCAACAATTAACATATAAGTATTAGGAACAAACTCTGAGCATGGCCCTGGGCTATACACTGTGCGAGCTACAGTGCTGAATGAGATGTCAATCGTGCCTCTAAGGAGCCTTCAGTTCAGTGACGGGAAGAAGCCCATCACAGTGTGCACTATAATTTTGAAATTAACGAGTCCTTTAGGAGAGCTGAAGGTAAACACTGGGAGCCCAGACAATCACAGAAGGCCTGCTCATGTGGTTGGAGATGTGGGAAGACAGGTAACATGAGTCAAGCTTGGGAGAAAGAAGTAAAATATTGGACATGCAGTGGGAAATGCAAGAAACGTATTTTTGCTATGGCAAAAGCTAATAAAAGAAGTAGTAGAGGTCAGAGCAAAATTCCTTTTATTCTCACAATCATTGAAAATAGTCTACTGAAAGTTTACTGTGGCCCTGGAATGACACTGAAGAGGCAACTTAAACCGGTAGGCATTGAACATGTAATAGCAAAAATAAATTTGAAATTGTGACAATGACTAGAAAGGAAAGAGCGCTAAGAGAAATACAGAAACTCACCTTACACTGAGAGGTCCAGGAACCCCTTTTTTTGGAAGTGACAATTAAGCCTGAAGGGAGACCGGGTATGCAAAAGCCCAGAGCCAGAAAGCAACTCCAAGCCCTGGCGGCCCTGAAAGGAAGCCAATGCGGTTAGAGAGGCAGAAAGAAGGAGAAGAGCAGCAGAAGAGGGATGAAATTTCAAGCAAGGAACCCGTCCTGTCAAACACTAGAGAAAGAGTGAGGACTGAGAAGAGGTCACTGAACACAGTGGGAAAAGGGCTATATCAAGTTCAAAAGACTCTTTTACTTGTCTTTAACCCATGCAGGACAGAAATCAGGATGGGCTAAGGTATCAGATATGTATCCCAGAATTGGGGTTAACACACGTCCATCCGTAACTGGCAGCTGGTGTTAATATAACCTAAAATGTGTTGGTGACAAAGGAATTGGAATATAATCTGAATCTTTATAAAACAATGTCATAGAATCAAAAGGCAAGAAGGAATCGAAAAAGAAAACTGACTAGAAATTAAGATACAGGTGAGTAGTAGAGATGACTCACTTAAGATTAGAGAACACACATTTATACTAGAGCTAATCCCTCTGTTCTATAACAGTTTTTCTTTGTGGCCCACAGCCCTTGAGACCTCAACTGAGAAGACTGATGGTGTGGTCTGTTACCTTCATTTCAGCTCAAACTTGGCAGATATGGCATACATAAGGTAATAGCATTTAGGGGATAATGAAGATCATTTGTAGGTCCTCCAAGATAGAGACAGTCATGAGAGGAAAAGGCAGGTGAAGTTAAGAAGGAGATGAGTTAACATGGGGAAATGAACACAGAAGACTAGGCATAATTATTAAAGGAAAGAGGAGGAAGAAGTGAAAAAGTAAATTCCTGCTTTCAAAATCTTAGAAGAGAGCAGATCTCTGTAATAACAAGGCCCACGACATGTCTGTCTATAAGATGGCTAAAAATGAAAGAGATGGATGGTCTTTACCTTTGTAAGTTGTCATTTATCTCTTTATTTTCAGAGAGAGAGGGAAGGAAGGAAGAAAGAGAAGAAAACAAATATAAATGTGTGAGAGATACTGGTTACCTCTTGCACACCATCAACTGGGGAGACTGTTTGCCTCTCACATGCCCTCAACTGGAGACCTGTTCCACGGCCCAATATGTGCCCTGACAGGGACTCTAACAGGCAACCTTTCAGTTTGCAGGCTGCCACTCAATCCACTGAGCCACACACACCAGGGCAATATGACATCTTTGAAAGTTAAAGAAAGCAAGAATCTAGGTGATTTCAAATAATGTGTGTTTTAATTCTACAGCACACACTGAGAAGTCTTGACTTAGAGGACAAATAAGATACTAGTTAGGGATCAAACAGGTTATGCTAAGGGGGAGGAGAAGGCATGCGCAACATCCCACACAACACAGCTTGGCACTGCACACAATGACTGACTCACTAATTCCAAGTTATTTAAAACAATTTTTTTTTTTAATTTACTTAGTTTTAGAGGACGGGAAGAGGAAGAAGGAAAAGGGAGAGAAATACAGATGGGTTGCCTCTCCCACAACCCAGGGGACCTGGCCAGCAATCCAGACTTGCACCCTGACTGGGAGTCAAACTAGCGACCTTTCAATTCACTGAGCCACACCCACCCAGGCACTAATTTAAGGTTGTACCATTTGATTTCCAGTTTTCTATGGGAATTAAAGTACTACCAACAGCCCTTCACATCAACTTTTAAGTACTAGATTGGCAATTAGGCTCAAATGCCGTTTTGAAATAATCTTGGAGCCTGAAACTATACACCCTTGAATTAGCCTGAGCAAACCTGGACTTTATGACAAAAGTCAATTATTATTTAAACCTCTATATTTTTATGGTATATGTACATATATACATACAATACACATATATCTCATTAGAAAATAATCTTTGAAATTTAATATAAAGATAATTCTTTTTGTTTAAAAGTTAAAAAACAAGTTTAGCCCTGGCTAGTGGGACAGCAGATATGGCACTGGCCTGAGAACACAAAGGTTGCTGGTTCAGTTCCCAGCCAGGACACATAACCAGGTTGCAAGCCAGGTCTCCAGCCAGGTCACCAGCTGGAGGCAGGTGAAAGGCAACCATACATTCATGTCTCTCTCCCTTTTTGCCTCTCTCCTTTCCCCTCTCTCTAAAAATAATAAATAAAATCTTAAAATAAAAAAAAATAATTAAAAAAAATTACTGAATCACTTTTGTTCTTCTTCTTTCAAACTGTAGTCATACCAAAAATCAACCATCTTAAACCAACTAAAGTAAAAAATTTTTAAAACCTAAATCTGTAAAAATATGGGTTTAATTTTTATATTTCTAATAGTAAATATTCATATTTGAAGCTACTAGATAAGACTGGAAAACTTACTGGTTATGAGAGAAGTGCAAGAAGAATATAACTCAAAGGAATAGGAGGAAAATGGTAATTACACATGATCATGCCATCATTGTCACTATTCACCTTTGTGATTATGACAGCACTGTTGTAGGCTAAAGGACTATGAACAACAAAACATGCAAAGCTAGGCCACTATGTAGGTAATACATTAATATCTTTTTCATAGAGACAAAAACAATGGGCAGCATCCATAGATGAGATGTATGGTCTTTTAACAATCACATTAGCATGGATGGATTACATGTGACAATTTGAGATGGTGGGAATCTTTTTTCCCTTAAATTTCCAGTCCAAGTTCTCAAGAACCATGGAAAATATATTTAATTAAATAATGTTCCACAGCAGGACCAATATCTCCACCCACTAACTCCTCTGATTCACTTAATGCAATTTTATCTTCTAAGACCAGCATCAAGGGTTTTAAAAGCTATTTCCCTGACTTCTGTGTGTCTTGCTGCAGGACTCAGGGTCTTGGACTTGGGAGAAATCCAGCTTCCAATGAAGCATGAATTTATACCAAGTCCTGAAAGACTCTTTAAAAGAAAAACTGGATAAGTCACAGTACTGACTCTCAGCTGTGCTATGGAAAAAGGGGAATGGAGCTCCTGAAGGAGGTAAGAGGGCATCGCTTTTCATTCTGATACACACGCTCACCCTCCCTACTGAACCTACAGAACTCGCAGTCTCCCTCTGTGGCTGGATAAAACCAGAAACCACAGCCTCAAAGAATTTCCCACATCGCACTTGTTCCACATAGCTATACAAACTACTCGTGCTTATGACTAACATATCAACTGATTTGCCAAATCCAGATAAACTGATTCATTTTTGAACTTCAGGAACTTACTGAAAAAAGGTGCAAGGTATTCTTTACCAGAATTAAATCCCCATCCCCTCAAGGCCCTCCAGCCTACCCTAGCTTCATGGGTATAAGCCTGTGCTTATCCTGAGAAGGGCCCTGCGTTTCATTTAATGCTCTGTTCTTGCCATCTTAAAATTCATAATTTTTAAAAAGGGGCTCTGCATTTTCATTTTGCACTGCTCTACACCTCCAATATTAAGGAGGGGCCCTGGCTGGTAGCACAGTGGATAAGGTGCTGGCCTGAAAACCCAAAGGTCGCTGGTTCGATTCCCAGCCAGGGCACATAACCAGGTTGCAAGCCAGTTCTCCAGCCAGGTCCGTAGCTGGAGGAGGTGAAAGGCAACTACACATTGATGTCTCTCTCCCTCTCTCCCTTCCCCTCTCTCTAAAAATAATAAATAATAAATAAAATTAAGGAGGGGCTCCT
The DNA here is from genome assembly GCA_004026585.1 of Noctilio leporinus. Taxonomy (NCBI): domain Eukaryota; kingdom Metazoa; phylum Chordata; class Mammalia; order Chiroptera; family Noctilionidae; genus Noctilio; species Noctilio leporinus. The sequence goes on from PVIW01003817.1 coordinate 41,682, forward strand.
ATCTTCTGCAGAACCTGTAGGAAACAGAATCTCTTGGCTTAGCTGTGACCTGAAGCATTTCCTACAGGTGACTGTAGGCTTTGATCACTTTTGTTATATGGAAGAATTTCTTTTTAAAATATTACTGCTTTTAATGCAATAAATCAGTTTCACCTCATGAGGAAAAAATAGCCAGTACAGAAGAAAGTATACAGAATATTAAGTGAAAGTCCCCAAATTCACATAACTCCCTAGAACTACTGTGAAGAAACACCATCATATGAAAAAACATAAATACACACTTATAATTTGGTATACACACATACTGATATATGTATATCCTTTCTAAAAATCCAAATTGTTTATGTCTGCTGAGCTAAGTGGAGAAGACCCTTTAGAATCTTACAATAAAGAAAACCAAGGGCTTCGAATGATATTTATTCATTCTTGTCAGGGTCTTCAGCTCTAGAGAATATTAAAGTACTATTTCATTCATGTACAACAGGTCACTAATCATAAGGCAAAGCAGCAAAGAACTAGAAACAAACAACTGGTTGGCTTGTAAACCAGTAAGATTCAACGTGAAATACAAGAGATTCAGACACACAACAAAACATGGATAAAGCCCCATATTTCTCTCTTACTGGCCATGTTGATTAGAGGAAACATCTGAATTTCTGTTTCCACACCTGCTAAATATGGCAATGAAGCCTCCAAAATCTCTTCCAAATCTAGCACTCTGGATATAGCAGAGACTATTTCAGTCACCCAACCTTATGGCTACACCTTGGACAATAGTGCTCATCAGGGATGGTTCCACCTCAGAAATCTTAAATTCATATTTTTTTTTTTAAAGATTTTACTTCATTATTTTTGGAGAGAGGGGAAGGGAGAGAGGCAGAGAGGGAGAGAGACATCAATGTATGGTTGCGTTTCACCTGCCTCCAGCCACAGACCTGACTGGAGACCTGGTGTGCAACCTGGTTATGTGCCCTGGCTGGGGAATTGAACCTGCGATGTTTGGGTTTGCATGCCGGCGCCTTATCCACTGTGCTACTAGCCAGGGCTAAATTCATATTTCTAATTCTCATAATTCATTTTCTTTTCCTTTCTTCTATTCACTTACTGTATCTATACCTGCTTTGTTTCTTAAAGAAATCTTTAGGTACTGTTTAGCCCCTCTGTTTTCTCTTATTTGTAATACCTTTCTTGTGTTTACTTCTTTCTCTACCCATCTGACATCCATAGCTTCTCACCGCAATCTCTCTTTGGACAACAACCTTAAATACTTTGTACCATTGTCCTTTCACCAAAACTATCACTTGTCCAAACTAAAAATCCTGGCCTCCTTTTCAGCACCTGCCACTCCCTTACCCCATAAGTCTTACTGATTGTACCCCATAAAAAGCTAAATCCGTCTACTTCTTGCAATTATGCCTGCCACTACCTCAGTCTAAGACATTGTCCATTCTCACTTGGATTAATATAAGTCTCCCAGCTGGGAGAACTGCTTTCAGTTCTTCCTAGTCTTCTTTTCTAACAATTGCAAGAGTAATCACCCTAAAATACAAACTACAATAGAAATTTGATTCAGCTGCTATTCTCTTCAACACTTTCTATTTTTCCTTAACCCTTTGTTAAGAGATTCTTTCCTTTCCATCTCTCTCTACTCCTCATCTAACATTTTACATTCCAGCTTCTTCAACTTGACTTAAACTGGCCAGTTTCTCTGTGTTGCCTCTAACCTACAAGTGTGCTGTCCTTTTGGCTTAAAACACTCTGACCCCATACTCTCCCATGCTCTGCTTGTGTTGGCTAACTCCTACAGATATCATAGTAAACAGCACTTACTCCAGAAAGCCCTCTCTGACCCCTCCTTCATTCAAGGATATGTGTTTCTAAAATGTGACCATATATCAGCCTACACTTTCCATCATGGCACTGGTAATGAGTGTTAACTCCTTACCATTTCAGGATGTTCTGTCTCTTCCACCAGATTATAAACTCTGAATGCAGAGACCACACTTGTATTGTTGTCACTGTATCCTCACTGTAGCACTGTGTAAGCACACAACTCTAGGTATTCCCATTTAATGGAACTGATTTTTTAACTTAGTTTTCAAAGATATTTTTGACTCCTAACTGAAAGTTCAATATAATAACACGTTCTCAAAAATAATAATTTATGTATAAATTCACAGTATGTTCACATTCAGGAACTTTGAGGTTTGAGAACTAAAACTATCTAGACCATAGCATTTATGATCTTGATCATTGGATGTTATTTATTTCTATGATGCATAATATATTCAGCTTTTCCCTGAGGCACGAAGAACTCCCAAATGGAAAAGGAATAAATGATGTTCCCTTACTGAGCCTTTATCTACCACTTGTACATCAATACCTTCTCATCTCCCCCAAGAAAAGTTCAAATAATTTTAGAAGTATCAGAAAAACACTGAAAATCTTTAACAAAGTGTAGTAAGATTGGAAGCTAAATGAGTCATGGTGCATCATAAAAGTGAATAATATTAAAGGTAATAAATATAATAGTAACAATATACATTGCATTTTATAGCATATAAAGCATTTAAAGCCCAATTGTTAGAAAGGCAGAAAAAGCTATAAGAAGAAAGGAAGGAGAAAATCAAGGAGAGTGGGTGAAAAGTAAAGCAAGAGAAGGAGACATGAAGAGCTGGAACTAAAGTAGTCTCAAACAGCTTTCTTACAGGTAGGAAAGAAAAATAAAGAATAAGACAGCAAACAAGGCCCTAAATAAAGTGGTGTTCCTTCCCACTTCTGCAGACAACCAATACAATCCAGAACACTGCCATCGGTTCACTGAGAACTCTTCAGCATAGTCTTATCAGTGAACAGCAGTCAAACCAAGGGCTTGATTGCTTTAATATCATTAGGGTCATCTATAAATACTGAAATGAACCACATGTGGCTTTAGAGTAAAGAGAAGATTAGAAGGAATAAAAAGAAAAATGTAGTAATTTATAATCTTTGTCATAGGACCTTAAAGTCTGAAGTAATAGAAGCGATATGCACGAAACATCTCTTCCTTTTCATTAATTCAACAGACTTAAGCCATTTATTAAGCATAAACTATGCAATATCCTCTGTGCTATCTTGTTGTGGACATAACCATCAAAAGTCTCAGAAAGACCTGGTCTATGTACCCAGCATATCTGGACACGTAAACCAAGGGAACAACAAAGAAAACAACAACAACAAAACCTTAAAACTGGTATTTGAGTCTACAAACAAGAGTAATGGAAACCAATAAATTCATTGAATTTTAACTCTTTTAACTCTATACTAATTAAGCACACAATATGAATTTTCTTATATAGTCCTCAAAAATCACAATGGGGTATAAAGTAATAGTATCTCCATTTTAAAAATAAGGAAATAGAGTTCAAAGATATTAAGTGACTTGCCCAAAACCAGCAGTCATGAGATATCCAGGGTTTGAGTCCTGGCAATTGGCTTCCAGTGGCATCCAGGGCCTGGGCAATGGTTCTCTCTCGCCTCCTGGGCAGAATCCAGGTGGGCATAAAAAAGTGCCCCCTGAGGAAGAAGTATGTCAGGGAGCTTGAGCTCCATTCTAGAACACAGACTAATTATGTCTTTGACCAGTAAGAACGTAAACAGACACAGCCTGATGATTATCTACCCAATCCCGAAACCCAACCATGAGTTGGATTTTAAAACAATTGATGGCTAAACATTCTTCTTTAACAGCAATAATCAGCACAGCAGCCATACAACTGTTTGACCAGGATATTGAAAAACAAAATTTTTCTTAAGTACAAATGGAGAACAAAAAGGCACTGATTAAGTTGAAGGTCACATAACCTACTCCCAAGATGGGCTCCCAAAGTGAATGAGCATGAAGTATTAGAGAAAGAAACTAGATTACCTAAGAACCATAACACAAAAGCTGCCTCTCCCAGTCTTATCGGCTGATACTTATCTGGAGAGGCTTGTTTATGGGCTCTTTTATATAAAATTAATTCCAAAGAAAACCAAATAATACTTAGTATAATGTGTATTCAAACATGAAAGCCACTGAAAAATTTAAATCCAAACCTCTTGGTGTTCTTTTCTTACCTTCTAAGTAAGAAAGGTTATAAGTATATACATTGTGCACCTGAGAATTTGCCTGTCTTTCAGTAATTTACATAGAGAAGGCAATCTCTCAAGTGATGAAATTATATTCATTAAGTAGTGATGAGAGGTAAGTGACAAAGGCTGGTAATAAAAATAATAGTATCGCTAATAATGGAACCTGTTGATGTTGAGAGGAAACTCAGAGGATGCCAAGACAAAGGTTTCAAGAAGTAGGATGAATGAAAAAGCACGATACATTGGTTCCATAAAAAGGAGGCAAGTGTGAATTAGAGACAGGGACTACATTCTACTACCAATTAAGTGCTTACTATTATGAGAGCTAAAAAAACTCTTCAAAATGAATAAATGGGTTAAATGGAACAGGGATTACCATTTAAGTAGAACATTCTAACTTTGCTTCAGATCATGGGAATTCTACAAAATCACAAAGGAGAGAATTAGGTGAACAAAATAGTTTAATTTAATGGAAAAATTTTTTTCAAAAGAGAAGGTAAAAAAATTCTTGTAGTTAAGCAATGGCATTTTGAATTAAGAGACATTTATAGAAAAACAAACATCCAAGGATAAAATAATAAAATTTTTCAGAAAGATGTAGAAAAATCAGAGCTAGAGACCTGAGGCATTGTAGAGAAAATAACAAAGAAAATGTAAGCTCTCTCTTTATAGAAATTAATTAGAACAGTAGAATTTGACTTAAGTTAGAGGAAAATATTATACATGCCAATGAGTAGAAGCAGAGTAAGACACAGACACATACAGACACTCCTTCCTACCTTAGAAATCCCCCAAAGACTGAGATAAAAAGGTTCCTTTCTAGTCCAGTTAAACATAAATCGTTGCCTATTGCTTGTTATCAGTTGATACATATTATGAGTTAAATAGAAAAATTAATAGTAACTGAAGGTATCATTTCTCTGATATGTTTATTTAACTAAGTCGGAGGTATAGTGATCATTAAAATAAGGCATAACTCCAACTGATAGTGTATCACATATGATAACATGATAAGGAAAGTAAGTCTTAACTAGTGTTCCCATTAAAAGATGCCCTTATAAGGCCCTGGCTGGTAGCACAGTGGATAAGGCGCCAGTTTACAAACCCAAAGGTCGCTGGTTTGATTCCCAGCCAGGGCATATAACCAGGTCTGCAGCCAGGTCTCCAGCCAGGTCTGTAGCTGGAGGCAGGTAAAAGGCAACCACACATTATGTTTCTTTCCCTCTCTGCTTCGTTCCCTTCCCCTCTCTCTGGAACTAATAAATAATTTTTTTAAATGCCCTTATAAACTAAAATTTAATCCCCATTCCAGAAATTAAATTATATTTAATTTAATTATAAATTAAATTATTTAATTTAATTTATAAATACTTTCTCAGATATGAAAGCCTTGTAAACTGTAAAAAGAATAAAAATTTACAGTGAAAAATTAAGTTTTTCCAATTATAATTTAGAATTTTAAAGTTTCCTCACAACATTTTCATTTAGTTCTTATTTCTTTACTAATTTGCTTTAGCTTTTTCTGTTTTTAAACAAACCTTAGTGATTAGGATTGTCTTTTTAATTTAGATTTCATAAGAAAGAGAATCACAGTGTACATTCCCTGACCACATTATGTGTGTGGCCTACTTATTCAAAATGTTAGATTCCATATGGATTTCCTCCCTTTTACTTATAACTTCCAGAAAGGATTCTCTCTAACAAATGAGCAACTCAAAGCCAACCAATTTGGAATCCAGGACGAGAGCATGTTATCTCAAGTCTGCCTAATGCAGTGTCTTTCAGAAGGACCACAGAAGACAGACAAAGAAAGCTCAAACTTCTGTATGGAGCAAAAACTAAGCATGAGCCACAAGTGGATAGTCCACTGAGGTCAGGGTTAAAGTTCACAGAATAATTTGGAAATTATTCTCAGCTTGGATCTCCTTTATGAGGCCTGAGAATACACCCTTTAATTAGAATACAATTTCCAAAGCAGCCACTCCCTTGACTTTCCAGAGTTCAGTTATTCTCAGAAAAGTAAAAACAGCCTCATCATACTGACAGCTAACAGTTCTCTATAAATTATGCCTTAAATGTCCAACAAAGAAGACAGCTAAGATCCAGGACAAGGAGATCTTAGCTGTCAGCCCTCACTAACCACTCTCAAGAATAGATAGAGAAAAAGAAGTCATATTAAACAGTCACTCTCTTTCACTTCTTGCTCATGCAGCTGAGCTGTCCCATGGAAGCTTGGAAAAAGAGTGGGTTGTACATTTGCAAATGTTCCCACACCCCAGCTGGCCTCATTTTTTCTGCTGATCCCTCCATCCAGTCAACCTCACACTACAGTGGGAACACTAAAATCAATTCTATGAGAGCCAGCTGTCCGCCTCTTCCATGGTGCTCGGGAAGCCACACAGAACTCCTGGCACAGGAGCCAGTCTGATCCTGACTCACCACAGATGTTTGCCTCCGCCCCCATGCAGCTCTGATCCAGAGCCTTCTTTCCTGGGCCTATTGTTATTAACAAAAGATTTACTGGGCCCCCAAAATGTGCTATTTGGTGAACCAAGAAGAAAACACATATCTCCCTAACTGCAGGGTTAAGAGTGGCAAACATTATAGTATGTGGAGATGGTCAAAGACTCCATGAGAGAGGTCAAAGAAGGAAGTCAGGGAGTTGAAATATCAGAAGCAATCACAATATCAACCTTTCAAATGCTATCCAGGCTTGAGTCGGGTTTAAAGATGACATAAAATGTTCCATTTCAGCAAATCCAGGTATGAAATCTTCCTGGAGACACAATAAAATTGCCTTTGACTGGAAATGTGTGATGAGGAAAATAAAAAAATTAAGTTTTTGAAATTTGTGAACAGAATTCGGAGTCCGATGTCACCCACAAACATTTGGAAATTCCTGCCACTTATATTTCAAGCAGGAGCAATATTGCTGTCATTGGCCATTATCCTTTGTATATCCATTCATCTGTCACTGTGCCTCGCAGCTCCCTCAGGGGGAGTAGTCAATCTCAATCTCCCAACCTCTCTTCTTTTCTTCTCTCTCCCTCTCTCTCTCTCTCTCCCCCTCTCTCTCTTCCTCTCTCTCTCTCTCTCCCCTCCCCTTCTCCCCGCCCTCTCTCCCGCTCCCATTCTCTCTCTCTCTTCATTCCTTCAATATAGGAAATGAGACAGTTGTTCTCAAATGCTCCAGTGTCCCATGGTACAGGCTTCATCATCATCTCTATAAATAAACAATTTCATGCAATGTACAATATTTTTATCACTGTCCATGTAATCTACATAGACAGAGTAGTTCATTTTAAATCCATTCCCTTTAATGGTATAAATTTTGAAACTAAAAAGAGTTTCATCAGATAGTACAAAAAAAAACTTAACACATTAAACATGACTTTCCGAATCCTTAAGCAACAGTGCCTATATTTCAAATTTTGTCTTGAAAGTACTTATTTGTGTTTTCTTAGTGTGGGCCTTGGGAAGGGGGAGTAGGAAACTAAATCAATTAAATGAAACATGCACTTAAAATTCTGTGACTGTGGAAAAAATGAGACAACATTATAAAATTCTCATGAAAGCACTTTCAGATAAACTCTGAAAACTGTTGATTTACAGGTTTCCAGAAAAATGATACGGTACAATTAACTCAGAGCTTATCATCACAGTCATATCCCCAAATCATTGCAATGTTCTCTAAAAGTACTTACTTCTGATGAGTTCATCATTTGAACAGTTCCCCCATATGGACTGGTCTTGCATCTCTCCATGTGTGAAACAGCTATCCATGGCTTGAGTTATCTCTCTCTCAGTATTTTCTTTATCACATTTTTCTGAATAAAAATATATATTGATTTATCATTAAATGTTGCATACTTTTCTATTTTTTTCATTTTATAGATTTTTATTTTTTAAATGCTTCTAAGTCTACCAATTTTTAAGAAAATGGGAATGGCACCTCTATTGACTGTTGCATACATACTGACTTAATCACATATTTATCGAGCACCTACTACATGCCTAGCATTGCAGAAACAGGTGTCAACAATAAAAATAAGCTGTCGAGATTATTGTAAACAAATCATTAGAACACAGCAAATGATCTGCATGACAGAGGAATTTGGAAAGCTTACAGCAAGGATGAAAGTAAGTAAATCCATATAGACAGAGGATGGGTGTAGGGAAAGTACCCAAGAAGAAAAGACCCCAGTGAGGAGTATGGATGAAAGTCAGATTGCAGTGGAATGAGAGGTAAGGAGGTACAGAATCGTCTTTGTAGAAACTTGGGAAATAGTCAAGGATTGTGTTATACACTATCAGAGAAGAAGGGTACTTGGGCTCAGAGATCTACATATGGGTTTATGAGTTCTCATGGAAAAGCCAGTAAGTAAGGAAAAGGAACAACTTATTGGGAACATAACTCAGGCAAAAAGGAAACTATAACACAAGGTAAAATGCATGTTATGAAAGGTCCAGAGCATTAAAGGTATTTAACGGACTTTAAAAGACTAGTGGAAATTCTAAAAATAAAGATGGGAGAAAACTATTCCAGGTGGAAAACCGGCAGGGGCAACCTCTGGTGGCAGACACGTGGGCGATGGTTCCAATCCTGGGCTGAAGTACTTTGAGAGGGACATTAGGAGATAAGACAGTAAAGGTTTGAGTAGAGACCTAGAACAGACATGATCCTGTCAAGGTGAGGAATCCGGATCTAATTTAAGAGCAAGATAAATAAGTAAAAATAGCCATTAAAGCTTTATGAAATGCCTAATTAGAGTCATGCATTAGGAAGATTAAATCTCCCAGTGGTTCTCAATCCTGATTGCACTTTAACTCTCTTAGGTGGCTTTTTAAAAAACAAATTTCTAGGCCACATCAACAAAGATTCCATTTTTATTTAGGGAAGGGGTGCTTAGGTGATTCCACTGCACTTACAACCATGAGAATCACCGCAGCATGTGACAGGGAAAACAGAATAAGGGGGAAAAAAGGAGACTAGCATAGTCCAGATAGAAGTTAATGAAAGTTTAATTAACTGCGTAAAAAAATGGAAAAAGGAGTAATGCAAGATAATACTAGAGGCTTGCATGGATAATCAAGAAGATGGGGCTGGAGATGACTGAGTTCTGTTCGTGTGCATTATCTTTTTTTTTTTAAACACTTTTTAAAATTTTATTCATTAATTTTAGAGAGAGTGGAAGGGAGGGAGACAGAGAGGGAGAGAAACATTAACGTCTGGCTGCCTTTCACCTGCCTCCAGCTGGGGACCTGGATGGAGACCTGACTTGCAACCTGGGTATGTGCCCTGACTGGTGTTAGCATGGATTTGACTGAGAAAACCTGGAGACCAAGATATATATATATATATATATATATATATATATATATATATATATATATAATATTTAGGCAATTACTAGGCAGTGGGTATACAATGAATTACAAGATGCAGCAGCTCAGGCCTTCATAGAGTTTAAAGTCTAGCTGATGAGTTTCATGTTGGGATATTTTAATTTGCAAATCACAAAGTTATAGCTAGAAACAGTCATCTTCCTAAACTTGATTGCTAAAGCCACCCAGATGACTAGGTTCACCAAGAATGACTATAGAAAAAGAAGTATATCAAGTGGAGTCTGTACAATTAGGAAGAATTAAAGAAGGAACAAGAGACGCTAGACGATGTCAAGCCATGGAAGCAAAAAAAAAAAAAAAGATTCTAGCAGAATTTGTTAGTCAACTGTATCAACATTTCCTTTGGAAAGAAAAAATTTCTGCACATGTAGAATCTTCTCATGTACCACGGGGATTTCACAACAATTAAAAAGGTCTGACATGAAATACATTTCAAAGCATGAAAATTGGTGGACACCCATTTAGGACCAAATCCAGTGGCTAAGAGATATAAAAAAAAAGGTGGTGGTGGTGGGGGTCTTCAATGCTAAGTATTTTAAAAAAGCAAAACCAGCCCTGACTAGCGTGGCTCAGTGGTCTGGGTGTTTCCCACAAACCAAAGATAGCAGCCAGTTCAATTAGTGGCCGCGGCTCATGCCTGGGTCGCAGGCCAAGCACTTGGTTGGGGGCGTGCAAAAGGCAACTGATCCATGTTTCTCTCCTGTTTTCCCTCCCTTTCCCTTTTTCTGTAAAAAAGAATAAATCAAATTTTAAAAAAGCAAGACCATATTCAGATAGCAGTAAAATATAAATTAGAAGCATGCTAAACCAACAGTTTAGATGCATCGTTTACTCAGCCTCATCAGTAGAGAAAAGGCAACGTTCCTGAGATGTGTTACTTTTAATTCAAATCTTTACTTTTTGTAACAACTGCAGATATGTTTCCACTGCTACAATAAACTCAAGGCCTTTCTGAGACTATCAACAGAAAAGACATTTATACAAACTCATACACATTAAATCTATCATCATCAGCACAGTCCAACATTACTTGTTACTGTTATGTAGCTGACTGCCGCCAGGTGTCATGCTAGTAGGCTTAATTCAATTAGTAACTTTAATTGAAGCAGAATTAAATTAATTATATAATTTTGAGCTGTTCAAGTTTAATTCCATTAAAATTAATTCATGAAACCAGGGCATTATGAAGTATTGCTGACTAGAAGAAAATAGGTATGAATAAAGCCTCTAGACACACTTGACTTACATTTGAATCATGTCCAATATTCAAGTGCTAAACAGAGAAGCTTTCAATAGTCCTTTGAATCAATGAAATTGCTACATGGTCCATATACACACAGATTTAGTAGTAACTCTCTACTAAAAGGAAAATAAAGTTCTTCCTGCTCTAAATGTTTATTAAGAAACAGTTTATCACAATTTTTTTCCCTTATCTGTGAAATTATGTAATTAGGTAATCCCAGAATCCTTCTCAAGTTAAAAAAACAACAACAAAAACCTAGCATTTTCTATCTCACTATATGTTCAAAAAAATAAGAAATGACATGTAATTACTATTAAATCAATCACAATCATCAGTCTATCCAACTTTGCCTCCTTTGAAAACTAAATGCATTGGTTCAAATTTGGTGTCAGGCTTTTACTATATCTATAGCACCCAGCCCACAGGAAAGTTCAGAAAAGATTTGAAATATAAAATTTAAATTTGCTACCGCCAATTCTCCACTTATAAGTCAAACTTCTGTGACCATTTGACTGTTCTAAGACTTTCTAATATACATACATTATTTTATTAACATATTTTTAATATTTAAGAAATATCTAGACCCTGACTGGTGGCTCAGTGGATTGGCACTGGCCTGTGAACCCAAAGGTGGCTGGTTTGATTCCCAGTCAGGGCACATAACCAGGTTGCAAGCCAGGTCTCCAGCCAGGTCACCAGCTGGAGGCAGGTGAAAGGCAACCATACATTGATGTCTCTCTCCCTTTTTGCCTCTCTCCCTGCCCTTCTCTCTAAAAATAATGAATATAATCTTTATTAATTAATTAATAATGTTAAAAATATATCTATCTGGCAAACTCATAAATGGTGCAGTTACATCTAACGATGAAGAAATGTATGGAGAGCAAGAGTTAATTGATAGACAATTGCAAGATCGGCACCATGATGTACCAACCTTACTACAACTTTCAGTAGTTTAGGTCAGCCAATACTCATTACAAAAACAAAAGAGCAGTTTCTAATAGCAGATCTCTGATTACTATAGGCTTGCTGCGTCACTTCTGAATTGCTGAAGCAGCAGCCACAGTGGTCCTGATTTAGTCAATTCCTTTCTAATTTATGGAGGTTTATAGTTGTAATTCAATTATCACCTGGGCCTGAAAAATAAATGTTGTAGGCAAGCAAGAGTTCAATGATGTATGAGATCAGTCTATCCCTTTCAATAAGATTTCTATTGCATTTAAACATACAACAAGCATTCCTCCTTAATTTAGTAATTTTCTCTTAAAAGGGAAACTTCATCATTTCAACTATGCTGTTCTTCCAAGACAATGGTCTCTTTGTTATTATTTTTATTTATTTATTTTTTGTAGTTCTCTTTAAACAGACAGATATACAAATCCCAACCTCAGAGGTCTCAATTTGAATGGTATGATAGTAAAGAAGATGTCATTACCACATATGGCCAGGTTATAGGTAGGTCACTGTTCTAAATTGCTCTCCTGTACTAAACAATTTAGAGAAAACTTAGAAAAGCCTATCAAATATTGAAATGCAGACCTTGCTTCTTATTACCTTGTCACAGTATTCCAAGTAATCAGAAAATACAATTTTATCTAATTAATATAGAGATATTTAGTTTTGTCTCCATGTCAGCTCAACTATTAGAATATAAAACCTGAATTATACATAATGTGAATCAGTTGTACTAATAGGTGAATATATAATATGTTTTAGATTGAAATGAAAAGTGAAGACACTTTAAAAAATAGCACTAGATTTACAGCCCTGGCTGGTGTGGCTCAGTGAACTGAGCACTGGCCTGTGAACCTCAGTGTCACTGGTTCAGATCCCAGTCAGGGCACAATACCCAGGTTACAAGCCATGTCGCCAGCCTGGCCCCCAGCTGGAGATAGGTGAATGGCAACCATACCTTGCTGTTTCTCTCCCTTTCTTCCTTCTCTCCTCCTTCCCTTCTTTCTAAAAATAATGAATAAAATCTTAAAAAAAAATAGCAATAGACCAAAGTACTGTATATCACTGGCATTTGTTTCCGAAAGGCTAGCTTCCAGGCATTCTAGTGTGCCTACTTTGAACACAGAAGTGTAGAAGAATCTTTGGATAAAGAAAAAAGCTCTGTCCCTGCAACAAATCCTCTAGCTAGGAAAACCAAACATATATCTGAATAATCAAGCAACTACAAAACAAAAGGTAAGGAAAACTGCTCTGGGTTATAATGCTGGCTCAAAGACTGACCAGCTGTGTGAATGGTTCTGGGCCTCTGCTCTTCCATGGGAAATGAGGGCATTGAGCTGGATGTTTGCAGAGGCACTTTTTGGCTCTGAAATTCTGTAAATCTGACTCTGCACAAAGTCTAAACAACACAGGCAAAAGTTCATATCCACACTAAAGGGTATTTAGAATGAAGTAGCGAGAATCATAGAAAAGCCTTTGTAAGGCATTGGATTTGAGGTAATATTAACAAGCATGAATTAAACAAAAGACTACAGAAAAAAATAAAAAGAGTTCTAAATTATGAATTTAAATACAATGTCTTACAGGATCAATACTTTTTATTTTATGCTATTTTCCTAAAGAAGGGCATGAATGGTGAGAAGCAATTGCTTTCCAATCTCAATTATTCTTGCTGAAGGAGAATGAGATTCATGTGAACAAAATTTTCATTTAATTAAAACTTCCACAATGTTTTCCTTAGTTGGCCTTACCCACACTTAAAATTTTGAGAATATATGTAAAATACTGTATGTGTCAGATAATAACCAATTAGCTGATACGTGATTGTTCAATAAGCACAAATTTTATTTTTTATAAATGTTCATCCACCTTTAGTCTTTCATTATTTTTTAAAAAGATTTTACTTATTTATTTTTAGAGAAAGGGGAAGGGAGAAAGAAAGGGAGGGAAAGAAACATCATTGCGTGGTTGCCTTTCATGCACCCCCAGCTGGGGACTAGCCCACAACCCAGGCATGTGCCCTAACTGGGAATCAAACCAGCAACACTTTGGTTCACAGGAAGGTGCTCAATCCACTCAGCCACACCAGCCAAGGCATTAAATAAGTACAAATTTTAAAAAATGAAATACTTTTCTTTTGTTGAAAAATAATGAATTTTTGCAATTACAGTATTAGTAATTTACAAAGGACTTTAATGTATATTTATCTCATCTTCAGAAGTATGAATGATATAAAGAAAAACAAAATCATTAAGTTAATTTCATTGATGAGTATATAAAGTGGGTCTCGGAGACAGAGATTCAGTTGGAGATAGGATATTAAAATCCAGAGCCGGAAAGGATCTTAGAGTTCAGCTAATTTAATATCCCATCCAGGATAGAAAGCCCCACTGCAACGTTCAGACATCCCCCAAAATTCCAGGGAAAGGGAACACATTCTATTCTTGGTTAGTTTGTCCATTAGTAAGTTATTCCTCATTTTAAACATAAATCTGTTGTCAGGCAATTTATAACTAGTCCCAGTTCTTCTCATTGTAGGTAGAAATAGTAAACTAAACTTTTCTGTAAGACAGCCATTGAAACTATTAAAGACAGATATTCTATCCACCAGTTTGTAATCAAGCAAATATATTACCTCAATAGCTAAATGGTTTTAACAGAAAAACTAACAGATGAGTCTAGGAATGTGGCATGAAGATGAAATTAGGCTCGTCAGAGTTACTTGTAACTTTTAAATATAGTATAAAGTTCTGTATGCTCCAAGGTTTTAAAAAAATAGGGATAATATTGTCATCTAAAAGTCCAGATATCTGAATCCTTCCTGATAATAAAGACTCTCATTAGGTTCTCTAGGACAGAAATATGATCCCTACATTGTATCCTGCACTACACAAGAGGTTAAGAGCACCAGATCTGAAATGATGGTGCCTGGACTCACCACTAGTGATGTGGATCCTGGGCAAGTTAACCTTTGGTCAGTCATCATCTGTAAAATGGGAATAGTAACCATACTACATCACAAGGTGGGTATAGAAAGAAATGGAATTATGCCTGGAAAGCAAAGTGTCTGGTATATAATAAAGGCTTGTTCACATTTCCTACTATTAAGTGTTACTGCAATGAGCACCTTTTCAAAACCTGCTATAAACTTATCAGAGGAGGCTGGTGAGGGCAGTATCTATTCCATAATTTCTAAGTGAAAACCATAAAAGAAATCTGTTTCTAGACTGAATATAAGTAGAACTACTGCTTCCTCCAAGAAGATGAATGTTATTTCTCCTTTTATTGACAATGAAAATCATATTTAGAAATCACTTCATTTTGACTAAAAGTTATAGTTATAATTGAATAAGTGCATTTGACTGTGCCATCTAAGTTGGTAGGTACATTTTGATCCCCTCTCATTTGAATCTGCTAGGTTAGTCTATATTTTCAATACTTTGTTTTAATCTTATTTAAAAATGAACTCTTGTTAACCATCTCAAATATTTTGCTAAAGCATTGGAATGAACAAACTAATCATCAAATACATTTCTATTTGTTATCCATACTTCACTTGCTTACACCATGAATAATATAAATTACTGCAATTGGCAGATATTCTTATGAAAACTTCATAAAACATAATTAGTATAAAATATACATTTCTTATAGAAAGAACTATAAGCAGCTTTCTTTGTGCTTAAATTTTGGGACTTTTGCATATTAGGTCTCATCTACTTCAGTTTAATACTTGATGAAAACTAAGGACAGATCATTTGTAATCTACATAATACATACAGTCTTCTTACTATGCAATCTATACTCATACCCCCTTAATCTGCAAACAAAATTGAATTAAACAATATCATTTTTACTCTTTTATTTAAATACCACCATCGTTTCAGGTGAACTGTGTATATTCTGGTTTATGAAATCTCAAGATATCTGAGACCAAAATCTTTGAGAAAAGTGCAAAACACTGGGTCTGTATTTCCCAGAGGCTCAAAACAATGTGGACATCTACAAATACTTCCCAAAAGTAACCTTTAAAAAAACCAAGATAAGGCAGCTTTCAGGAAGACCTGAGGCTCTGGAATTTTACTTCTTCACTGATCAAAAGAAAAGAAAAGAAAAAGAAAAAAGAAAAACTCCCTCAAGACAAATGACCTTTAAGAAAACCTACATGCTTTGTTTAATGTTCTAAAACAAATTAAAATCTCATTGGCCAAAAAACCATGTTGAGACAATCAAAGCATTTTTAAAGGCTGAATAAGCAGATGCATGAAATTACATAATTTTATAAATACAAGAAAGTTATTAATCATAGATATTTTATAAATGTTTTTAATACATTAAATCTTTAAATCAGTTTAATTAACTAATGCCAATATTTTGAAAAATGAGACTGAGCAAATTCTAAAATGCCTTCTTCAAAGGGCTTCTTATGCTTTTAAAAGCTTATGTTGTTTAAATCCAAAAGAATATGAAAAAATGGCATGGATTCAACTAGTTTATAGGTTGGGAATAAGTAAAGAAGAGTGGGTTATACACACAGCAAAGTGGAAAACAATCACAAAATTACATGCATATGCAATTGAGTATAAATATGAAAATGAGAAGTATAAAATTCAGTGATAATTCAAATAATCTCAATAAACCAAGGCTCTAAATAAATGGCAGGGGCAGGGAGAAGGAATTAGACACTTTCCACCTCAAAAAAAAAAAAAAAAAAAAAAAAAAAAAACTAGTGGGAAGGTTAGAGGACATTGGGGACCAAGACAAGTTATCCTGGTCATCTAACCTCCTGCACCTTTTATTTCTAACTCAAAGTTCTTATCTTAAACATATTTTTTCAGGATGACTGACCCTGAAGCCTATTAGACTCCTGCCTCCTCAATTACTGGTTCAGTTGTGTACTTTCTACTGATAAGTACTCTCATGCTAAAACCAAACACTTGGGCTCATGGAATTTGGAGTTACATAGGCTCTTATATGTCTCTTAGCCCAACCTGATAACGTGAAGTCAGATAAAAAACATTCAGCACACAACATCCCTAAGAATAAGCCAAGGAGAATAGATATGAATACTTCCAGGAAGAGAGCCTCAGAAGACAGTTTCCTCCAGTTTGGCACTGCTTAATTATTCAAAAACTCTCCTTACAATTATCTAAAATCTACTTCCTTATAATTTTCACCGTTCACTATATTTTGCTCTTTGCAATTCAAACAAAGTAAAGTTTAATCTTCCGTCTGTATGACAGTCTCAATTAGAAAATACTTGTATCTCCTGTTTTTGTCTTTATCTTCTCTGTGTTAAATACCCTCAATTAGGTCAATGGTTTTTCAGAGCCTTCACATTCTATTCACTCTTGCAAGCATGACACTCTTCTTACTCTCCTCTAGAAAGCTATCATGATAATCTCCTTAATGATTGCTGAAATCCAGAGATGCCATATCTATGGCAGTTCCCTTACTTAGTAATTAACCCTACAAAGAAAAGAAACTGAGAGCTCTGCCATCTTCCTCTTTTTAAAATGACAACACAGATCCTTCTTTTGTCTTTTAGCATGATCACTGTTATAAATGTCACAATTTTAAAAACTTTTGTGTTATGTCTCAATTACATCAAGTGATTTTATCAAGAATACTTTCAAAAGTGAACCAAAGGAGACTGTTTAATCTGTAAAGGCATTTCAAAGTTTTGACTTGAATCTATCTGATCACAAATAAGGTACTGATAAGAGAATTGGACGTATGCTGAAATTTTTTTTCTTTGGCTTCAGAATGATGGGTATGGATTAGAAGTCAGAGAATGTATTCTCACTGGTCATTTTTCTAAGGGCTAAAACTAGGAACTCCTCCTTTAACTCCCTAACTCAGCTTCTTGCCTTCTGGGCCATCCCTCTGGCACATCGCCTTCTTTGGATTCTCTTTAGGACCCATTCTGTTCTGTAAGCTGATTTAAATACCTCCAGAAGGATAATTCAGAGACCCATTACCTTTGCCCTGATTGATTCCTGTCCTAAACTATAGATTTAAAGTTTCAACTCACATTTCCTAAAATTCATCCCCACTTCTCTTCTGCCCCTGCCTGTGCTCTTCAACTGTAGTTTGTATCTTGGTCAAGCTCTTCACAGAATCATTTTTTAACTATTTTCCCCTTATTTCCCCTGCTCAAACATAATCAAGTACCAGATCCTGCTAGTTAAACCTCCCAATTTCTCTCAAACTTGTATTTCCTTTTCCACACTATCAGTCTTCCAATTATTTTCCCCCAACCACAAATACTTTCCTAGTACAAAGATTTCTGTTATTATTCTTTAGCTCATCCTTTTTCATCATTGCATATTGATGAAAAAGCAGTATTTAACACTATGCATACTATATTAATGTGGTAACTCCTGTATCTTTTTCATGCTCCATAATTTCATCTTGCATAGCAGTGAGAAATAAACAGTAAAAACTCTCAGAAAAGATGCTGTATGTTTCTTGGGTGATAGAAGAAAAGGACAGTGTAGGTCTATGTTCACAGAGACCCAGAAGATCAAGGGCTGCTGATCTGACATGAAAAAGGAGTAGGACATCTTAGAGAGGAAATTGGTTCCTTTCTACTCTGCTGCCTACCTTCAGAGCACCTGTTACGTGCTCAACCACAATCTGCCTGCCTTATTTGTAATGCTCAACTCTGCATAATTCAAACTAAAAATCCCTACGAACTGTATTCTTCATCTGGGCCGGCCACTAGCAGCCCATCCCAGGTAAAACCAACTTCTTTTTGCCATCCTGAGATTCTCTTTCAACCTCTAAGTTTATATGCTCCATTTTGTACCTGGCAGCTGGCAACGGACCATAAACTAATCTGTCACACAATTCTTGTGCTAAACTTGAATTGATACTTAGAGAATGGATTACAACTTAACTTGGCACATATTTTACCTCATCCTTACCCTCATCTAGTTTATAAATTCCTTGGAAGCAAACTAAGTATTGAACATTTTTAATCTTCACAAGACTTTATATGTTAAAAAATACCTGTTGCCAGGGCTTCTCCTTCAAATAGATGTGTTTACAATAAATTATATGTGCTAGCATGAAAAAATTACTTCAGACTATATTGCTGAAGTTACTAAAAAGTCAGGCATAACAGCACATGTATATGAATCATCTTACTTCAGATCATGTGGGTGTGAATCTGAAAACAGAAGTGTACTGCAAGTAGAAACCACAACGAAATGGTATGTTAAAATAACTTCTCATAGTTCCTACTTAGTGAACCAAAAGTAATCAGAATTAGAATCTAGAAAATATAATGCAAATTCAAAGCTTAAGGTTAAAGGCTTACCTCCTTGTGGATTTGTATGCTAATGTAAAAAAAGGTAGGAAAACTTTAAGTAACCTCAGTAAAGTGTTAATGGTAAAAGGAGGGAGGAAGGAGAGTGAAAGAGAGAGAGAGAGAGAGAGAGAGAGAGAGAGAGAGAGAGAGAGGAGAGAGAGAGAAAAGCACCCAAAACATTGGTGTATAAGCATCAACTGATAAAAATACAGGAAGGGCTGTAGGATCTTTAATCTGATTAAACAAGTTACCCAAGGTAAACTGTCTACATATCTAGAATCTGCTCAGTGTTGAATCAGTGCTCCCTTAGTAAAAATTGAATAGACTTTTAGAAATAAATCCATAAAAGTATTCCCTATCTTTAAATAGTAGGAAATTACAGTTAGAAAGATAATTTAGTTGGATTCTCTTTTTTTGCTTGTTGTTCTATTTTTCCATTTGCAAATGGCATAACTTTAGAAAGTATCAATTTATATTTCCATATTTTCCCCAAATCTTTTATTATTATAAAAATACAATGCTAGTAAATTAATTGCACATTGTTATTAGACCTTTCCATGAAATCACTTCACAAAATCCAGGAAATAAGGTTCAAAGAAACAGGAAAAGACCTTACACACCCAAAAATTCCACATCTTTCCAAGTGGCCCTGTAAAGGTCACTCGATTATATATATTAAATGCTTGAATATGAACTAACCAAACAAGGTCAACAGGCATGATTCTTGCTGGCCAGACACTCTAACCGGCTACACTGTCTCATTTCTCTAGCTCCCCAATCAGCCTAAAACACAAGATCTGTTAGTACACACACACTCTTCCCACGCAGGCATAATCCTCCTCCCTTGTTCCCCTACTGCTTCCACCCTGCCAACCTCCAACCCTGTACTAATTTCAAAGATCTATTCTAGCTCCTTCTATTCCTAATCTCCTACACGCTCTTTGTTGAGAAAGACATTCAATTACACTGTATCTACTAAAAATTCATGCCACTATATCTTAGATAAGCCTGTAGTGTTACTGAACAACCCTTTTGTTCATCCCATATTGACCCCTTCCTGAGTTCTTCCTTTTTCCAAGTCTTTTCCACATTCTCAAATGTATTGACCCATCCGAACCCCACCCCCTTGCTTTCGGCAAATATTACCATCTACTTTGCTAAAAATATCTAGCCCTTACATATTCTTTTTCATACCAAATTTTCTCTCGATTATCACATATCTTTTTCTACCATATTCATGTCAAAGGGGAACATTTACAACTTTCCTGAGGCTGGTCTCTTCATCCCATTCCTTCCCAGAATTCTACTCTTTCAATTAAAAACATCTATGATGCCACCACTCCACCACATGCACTTTCCCCTTTTACTCTCTACCGTTGGCTTTCTTTTCATTAATGTGTAGTGAACATGCTCAAAATCCATGCATCCAAAAGAAGCTCCATACACCTTGCCTCTCCCTTAGCAAACCATATCTTCTGGGACCACTACAAATCAAACACTTTGAGGACCAATCCTACTAATCTTTTTTTTTGTATCTTGTTCCTTCTCTCCCACAAAGTATAAGCCATTCCTCCAAATCTAGTCCTCAGTCCTCTCTCTCACTCATGCCAATCCATTAGCTACCGCTTTTCTGTAAGCCTGATCATCACCATTCTCCTAGTTACAAATTCTTTTTCAGTGGCCTACTAGTTATGGCCAGAGTGAGTTCTATGGAAACAACATAGTAAAGAAGACCCAACAGCTCTTCCTATATTCCCACTCCGGCTGAAAAGCAAACCTATAGATTACCTACAATTTCTACCTTTTTACCATCTCTCATGTCAAATACTTTGCCTAACCATACTAATTCAAATGCAGTAAAATTTGGATAATCTGATTGGTTTTAGGAAGCTTAAACATGGATAAGTAAAAGTCAGTGCCCTCAAGGGGCTCTCACAGCTACATAGACCTAGGTAGAGCTCTATCTTACTCTTGCTGTTGTTCTTAAAGCCAGTTTCTCAAATCCACTCCCACTCTTGTTGTTGACCTACCTAGGTCCTCTAATCTTCTGTCAGGTTATTGTAATATCCTCCTGAATAACCTTCACCCTTGCCCCTCCCTCCAAAATCATTTTTTGAATTGCACCAGATTTAGTATCCTAAAAGCACCAAGTTGGCTCTGTTTTTCCTGTTTTCTAGAATTTTTTAAAGACAATAGGCAAACTCATCAACAGGGGAATCAGGGCCATCCTCAAAATGACTTCAGCCTATCTTTACAACTTTACCTCATTCTCTATTCCTCCAGACAGCATGAACAACTTCCCAGTGAAGTATGCAGCATTCTGTAATAGTCCCCTCTAAGCCTTGTTTTTGATTGCTTACCTCCACAGGGCTGAGTCCTAGGACTATGCTTCTTGGTCAAAATCAAATAACATTCCTTGAGTTTTTCTAAATGTCCCAGCTAGAGATACTCTCTCTCCCATGTTTTACCATTATATTTTCTTTGCTTGTCTCTATTGTAGCACCGATCAGTCTACCTTGTATTATAGCTACATGTGAATGCAGAGCCACCTAAAAGAATGTAGAAAAGAATTCTAGACTTGATAGGGAGTTCAGACTAAAGACCTCCTAAAATTACCTTCAACTGCAATGTTCTATGTCTTGGTTAGCAGTGGAGAACTCAAAGGATATGGCAGAGATGAAAAATCAGCATTAAAATTAAACCTCTATACAAATGTGCTGATATACAAATGCACATATAAATCATACAAATGTTTTTTCTATTCCCATCTTCCACACTGACTCTAAAACTGTTTCTTTTCATTGCAGTTCACTGTCTTAACTCACACTTGTTCTAAACAGCAACCAAGTCCTCCATTTACCCAGTCATTTATTTCACAAATATGTATTAGGACCTGTATGAAGGTTGGCAATGCTAGCAATGCTATCTACCTAACTCAAGATTTTACCCTATTATCTGCTTCCATAAGACACTAGCTGCCAGCTCAGCAATATGGTGTTTGCTATTCCCTAGAACTTTTTCTTATGGTTCTCAGTTCAAATAGTTCAACCTTTCCAAACACTTAAATTTATACACACCTTTAATGACTTCTTTCCTTCCTTCCTCCCACGTTCCCCTCTTAGTTTTTTCCCCAGCTATGTTTTCTTTTTACTCATGTAATTCTTTTTCTTAGCAAAAAGAAAATGAATATATTTAGCTGATAAGCCTTGCACTTTCATAACAAAACTTATAAAATGAACATTAGTTCCCTTAGACATAAAAAGGAATTGAAAGTACTTGAAAATGCCCCTAAATCTTCTTCCCAATCTAGGCGAGTTTCTATAGTTTTCTAACTAAGCCTGCTTTCACTCTAGCTCCTATATTCAATTGTTTCAAACGAGTTTCTATTCAACTCAATTTTGTTTTTGATTATTTATATTTGTCACCAGTAGTATGCTGCCTATGACTTACCATTGTAAACATATGAAACAATAAAATTTAATTCCAACATTTTTTTTAAAAGATTCATTATTTTTAGAGAGAGGGGATGGGAGGGAGGAAGAAAGGGAGGGAAACATAAATATATGGTTGGTTGCCTTCCACCTGCCTTCAGCTGGGGACCTGACTGGAGACCTGGCTTTCAACCTGGGTATGTACCCTGACTGGGAATTGAACCAATGACCCTTGGGTTCACAGGCCAGTGCCAATCTACTGAGTCACACCAGCCAGGGCTAATTCCAACAACCTTTTAAGATTTACCATGAAACTAAGTATAGTTTATCACTCTGTTTCTATGAGAATGGATAATCCAGTTTCCAAAAATCTAACTCACAGATGGCAACAAGTCATGTGCAAATAGGGACTTTGTTCTTTATTATTCCAAACTGCTGGGATCATCAAACAGAAGTGTAGGGTAGCATAAGAATATCTATTGAGGAGGTAGCTGAATATATTGACAAATCTATGTATGTACTTATTTTTATCTCATCTTTTTAATTTTGATTTATGTATTTTTCTAATGTTCAAAATATATTTATATTTAGTACATATAATTTTGAAAATAAACATTTTTAAGGATGAATACTCAGAACTATTTTTTTTTTAATTGGGATGTGATAAAAATGTGGACAGCACTAATAGAAAATATATGTATGGGGAGTGATATGATTTAAAGTTTGGAACTTGAAAAGGGAACTTTTAAAAAGCTTTTTAAAGCTTTTCTACTAAAAAAAATCTTTTAAAAATCTATCAAGATAATGTTGTTTTACAGATAAAAGCCTCTAAAACAATGATGATCAACTAGAGATAAAGAGCACCTACAACCTATAAAAAAATGTAGATTCTTGAGTCTTATACTAGGTGATTCTGAGCCAACTTGTCAGTGGCCTTGAGAGACTAGATAGTATCTCAGAACTATTTTGACATTCTGGGCTAGATCGTTCTTTGTTGTGAAGGGCTGTCCTGTTCTGTACTTGTAAGATACTTAGCATTATCCCTGTCCTCTACTTCCTAGATGCCATAAGCACCCACCCTTCTACCTGTTACCACAATACCTGTCTCCAGACTTTGCCAAATGTCTCCTTGAGGGCACAATAATCCCCAATTGAGAACCAGAGATAAAAACTATCCAAATGACAAACTCTAAGAAATACTATCATTAATCAAAAGGATAAAATAATGATAAAAGTAGAAGAATATGGATATCATAAGCATACACTGGATAAAGTGAAATAAACAGGCTTCCCGTAAACGAAAGCCCATTAACCACTATAAACTTCTGACAATGTAGCTAAGATTCTAAGTCAAAGCAATTCTCATATAATTTCAACTCAAAGATTTTCTCCCTAGCTTCCACTTTAATTACTTTTAATTAATTTCACTAGCATTTTGCATCCTGCTATGAAAAAGTCCACCTAATAGTCTCAGAGGGCTCTCCCAGGAGAGGAGAGTGCATTAAATCTCATATTATCACATTAAAGTATATTAAAGCACTCAAAGTCCAACAGTCTAAGTCTTGACAAATACAATAAGATGGGGGTGGGGTGTGCAGGGGTGGGAATAGGCTCAAGTGATTCACAGTAGCCAAACCTCATTATCTTCATTTCAGCCATCTGTAGGGAACAATTGTATTGATTCTCTGCTTCCACTACATTTATGGCAATGACATAATACACTTTACAATTTGTGTTTCCATCCTGATTTCTATTGACTGTGTGTGTGAGATCTTGGGCAAGTCACTTACATTTTCTGGTCAGTCTTTTCAAAAAGTAAGCTAGTTAAATTAAATTATTTCTAAAGATTCTTCTAGTTACAAGTTGCAAATTTATGAATGAGTACTTAGTTAAAAGGCTCTTTCAACCATATGGATTCAAGTAACTACTGCACTAAAAAAGAAAATATAGTCTCAGTGTTGCAACATACTGAATTTTAAGATACTTATTCTTTAAAAAAAAAAAAAAAAAAAAGATCCATTCCCTCTTAAACAAAAATAAATTTGGCCCAAATGGTCCTTCACTTATCAAGATACTTGCACAGGTATTTGGCATAAACCTGCAAATCAAATCAACCTTTCATAAGTTAGTCACAAATAGGGAAATAGTTCAAAGCTGCACCTTTGTTTTCTATTTTCTATAACAGAGATCACAAATCAACTGCTTAGAGGGCATTTCCAGGCTGCAGGTGTGGTTCTTTTTCTTGGCTTGGAGAATAATGTATTTAATTAGTTGCCAACACTTCATTTAAAAAAAAAATGATACATATTTCCAGTATCTCATAAAATACTGGAAATGATTATCCCAAGTGACAAAGATGAGCTAGAGCTGAAAAGGATCTCCTGGCCCATGGGCTGGCCAGTGGGCAATAATCCACACTGCTCACCTCCTGATACCCATCGGTTCCCTCTTACAGGCTGGAGCATGTGAAATTACATCCTTGCTTTGTAATAGTTTTCAAAATTCATAAAAAAATATTTTTAATGTTTTCATAGCAATAGAGTTTGGCTTGCAGAATCAAAGCAAAGGATAGACATTTCAAAGAGACAGCTAATGCTCACACTAAAGAAAATCTTCCTAACACTGAATGCTATAGAATGCACTACACTGTAGGTTTCTAAAACTAACCACCCAGAAGTATATAAAAAGGAATTCCTCAATGTCTTTACCAATAAAACCAACCTAACCCAGGTAGCCTACACCTTAAGTTTTTTCCTACCCACTATTCCAACTATTTTTTTTAGTACACCTTATGAAATCTGCCAGTTCAAGACACAGTATTTTATAACAACTGATCATTTCTTTTTTAAAAAATCAACTTTATATTCTGTTTACAATTCAATTGATAGGTAAAGGATGTTGAGTCAACATTAAACAAATTTAAAAAGCATATGTAACTTTCTGCTGAGGTTAAGCCAATTTACAGATAAAATCTAATCCAAGAGTTTCCACACTGATATTATGTGTGTTGTATGAGGCCAACATTCTCCTTTGACCATTCTAGATGTCTGCTTCTTAAAAGTCAGATCATGTGATACCTTATAGCAATATGTCTGCCCAGGTACATTATCAATGCAAGGTCTTGAAGGTGATTTTAAAAGTGTATACAGTTAAAGTTGAGCATAATAGACATCAACTATTTCCAAATCAATCGTTTTTCTATTGAGTTTGATGTTGCTTTTTGACATAACCATTGTTTAAAAATAGTAATTAACAGCTGAACTGTGAACATGAAAAGCCCATCAATGAATCCATGACCACAGGTGACATGTCTAAGGACAGGAAAATAGTTGTGCTGGCAATACAATGTGTACAAAACAGGGGTTGCTTTTAGAAAACATGTTTATCATTCTAGTTCTCTGATTTTTCTTACTTCCTCTATTTTTTCCTGTTTAGAAAAAAATGACTTGTTTATAAGCAAAGAACAATGATAAACATAATTCAATTTAACAGCCCTGAATGTCAGAACATTTTGATTCAGCCATGAATGTTTTCTGATTTTACGTATTGTGAGTTCAACATTCACTTCTTTGGCATTTTTTGCTGCCTTTAAAAATAAAATGCCAAAGAACCCACTACATTACTGTCATCATGGGAAGGAGGGTGAAGCTTTCAGATATGCTTAAATCAAAAGTATAAAATAGGCTTTTGAGCTTGGGGAAATTACTGAGTTCATATTAATATCAGAACTCTTTAAATCAAAGCCATCTTAAGAGGAAAATACACCAGAAGAGTAAGACCCTTGCTCTTTCTTGGACACCAATGACAACCTGTTGTTACCTCCAAGAGAAGAAAAGACAATCTGACTTGTTTATAAAGCTTGTTATGGAAGTTTCTCAAACAGTATTTCTGATAGTCTGTATATGTTTACACTACTGAATAGCATAAAAAAGCTAATTCATTCTCAGAAAGGGTTTCTTTCTATGGATATTTATTTCAAAACAAAAGTTACTGAAAACGCATGCATGAGCCATTCCAAAGTAATTGGTCCCAGAAAACTGGATTATAAACCCAGTTGTAGAGTAGCTCACAGGAAACAGAAAGATAAAGGGAACGCACGCTCCTTCAGAACAGAGGCAGACCTGAATCTGATGAAGACTTAAAAACTGGAGAGACCTAGGGTATAAGTGTTTCAGAACCCACCCATTTCTGCGCCTTCAGTGCATATTCTTAAAGAAGAAGCAATCCTGTCATCCTGTTTCCCCACAGCCAAAGGAAGGGGGAGTGGAGGGACCAGCGGTTCCCGCCCTCTTAATCCGGTTGTTGATCTAGCGCAGGAATCCTGAAGAACTTGCTCAGAGTAAGGAGCACTGAGCTAAAAGTTCACAACACGCAGGTGAGGTGTAAGTCCTCAGCGCACTCCCCCCGCCCCCCACACCCACTTACACGCTCCAGTCGATAAATGTGTTAGCAAATGTTAAAATGCATCAACGATAAAGAAGCTTGCAGCTTGCCACTTGCAAGCGCGCACTCACCCTGGGCCGGGGGGCCCAGGTGACGGTCCCCCGCTTCGGCCCCTGCCCGGGGCCCGGGAGCTGGGGCTTGGCCAGTGCCCGACATGGGCTGCTCCGGCGACAGCTCCCAGCCGGCCGCCCCACGGGCGGGCGCTGAAGGTCCGCTGGGTGCTGGGTGCAGGGAACTGACTGCTTCTGGTGGGGAAAAAAGGGGGTTTTAGCTCACCACCCACACCGGACATCCCCTCCCCCTCCGCTTCCCTCCCGCCAACCCCACCCCGGGGAAGTTTTGATTTGAAAAGGAAAAGGGTTTACCAAGCAAGCTGACAGCCGCGGATTCTCAGGAAGTCGCTGGGGGTGGGGGTGGGGGTGGGGGGCACCGCCGGGTAGGGGACTTTGAATTGAGGAGAAGCTCCAGGAAAAAGCCTAAAGCCTTCCTCCTCCCGTCCCGGGAGACCACCACCGGCATCAGCGCCCCCCCACCCCCGGCTGGCTCCAAGCCCCACTCTCCTCCTCTTCCGCCTGGAAAAGTTGGGGAGGCTCGGGCGAAGGTTTCATCGCGCCCGAGGCCCGCGGCGAAGCCCGCCCCTGCCTGCCCCTCCCGCCTCCCTGGGCCGGGGCTGCGGCTGCGGAGGCTGCCCCACTCCTGGGCCCCGCCCCGCCGCTCGCTCCGGCCGGCCAGATGCCCGGGGACTTTTCCCCTGGCCTCCTCACCCCTTCCCCCACCCCCCACTCCTGAGACTCTTCCTCGTCTCGCGCTCCTTTCATCACGTCCGGATGGGGACGGCTGCAAGTCTGGGCCCGCAGCCCCACCAGGCCGGCTGCTTGCTCCCGTGGCCCCACTCTGTCTGGGTCAGGAGATCAGAGCCACAGGGAAGAGAGGGGTTGCTTCCCAGGCTGAGAAAAGGAGTAAATTAGCGGGCCCCTGACGGCCCAAAAGTCAGTCCACCCCCTTCACCCATCTCCCCAACCCGGCAATCCTATCCCCTGTCTCTCCAACTACCCTTCCCGGGCCAGCCCCAGAACAACTGAAATTCTGAGAATGCCAAGAGCGGAGAAGAAACCTTTAGGGTGGACAAATGAAAAAACTCTCAAACTTTCCTAGTGGGATAAAGTATAGTTTTGTAACCTAGACCCGCGAGCTGAGAATTTAATCTCATGATCTCTAACTCTGAAATCCCCTTTATTCTGTTTTTCAGTGCTTTGTTCCTTTTGTTCAAATAGGATTCTGAATCTGGTAAAAACCTGTCACAGTAGCAGAACACACTGTAGGCATCCAGATAAGCAGGATTCACACCCTCAGCCATGCTTTGGCCCAACGCCCCAAGCTAAGCTTATTGCAGGCCGAATGCTTGGACTGATGACTCTTACTGGGGAGATAAGCTTACATCGGAAGTGTTACAGAAGAAATTCCCAGAAACCTGGTTCTTCTCAATGCGGTAAAGAAGTACAGATCATTGAGATTAGTGTCAAGCAAGCAAAAAGGGTTTATCCGTGATATGTTCTCATGGAAGAGAATGGGCAGAGCCCAGGTGGCAGAGAAGGGCAGGAGTGACAAGTGCAGGGGTAGCAAGAGCCTGACACAGGGTGGCCTGACGCTGGACACCAGAAAGAGCAAATCCTTTGTTCTGAGAATTTACAAAGTTGGCGGA
This sequence comes from Noctilio leporinus, assembly GCA_004026585.1. NCBI lineage: Eukaryota > Metazoa > Chordata > Mammalia > Chiroptera > Noctilionidae > Noctilio > Noctilio leporinus. Next base: position 70,289 of record PVIW01003817.1, read on the forward strand.
ATAGGGGAAGGTGAAGAAGTTACATATTGATTGACAGGTGAAGGTGGTGCTACCTTTCTAGGCCAGAGGCATAAATACCCACAGGTTTTAATAGGCTTCTTCCTTTAGGGGAATGGGCCCTTTTCAGCTTTTCCAGCCTTGGGATGAAAGCAGTTTAAAAGGTTTTTGTTGCCAGGTCATGGAAAAGATACATAGAATTTCCAGGACTGCTGAGTCAGTGGGTGGGACAGGTCACCCTCCTCCTCCCTGCTGAGTTTTGCTATCTAGCCTACCAAGCAGAAGTAAATGGCATTGTTACAGGAGGCTAGAAGCAGAAGGAGGCATATCTTACCTGCTAACCCAGCAGTCCTGGGCCTGGTCTAATAATATTGCCAGATGTTTCAATATCACAGGAAACACTGTTAGCTAGGGAGGAGAAAAATCCTTGGAATTTTATGTATTGTTTCCACTATCTGGGAAGAAAAACCTTTTGAGATTGTTTAAATTCCAAAGCCAGAAAGGCATCTCAAGGCCCTAAAGGTGAGAAAGGGTCCACCCTTTCCCTAGTGTGCCTAATGGAAGTACCTAATGGAAGAAGTCCATTAATGCATTTAGGTGTCCCGTGCCCTGAAGTCCTGGGAAGCAAGCACCACCTTTTCAATATGTAAAGTCCTCTCTCTCCTCCCACCAACTACAGGAGGGTTCAAAACAAAGGACTTGCTCTCTCTCTCACTTTCTTGGCACCCTTGGCCTTCAGGCCTTTAGGCCTTGGGCCTCGGACCCCTGGCTTCTGGTCACACTAGGGCAAGCCACCCCGGCTTTTGGCCACCTTTGTTTTTGCTCTCCCATTAATTAATAAATGCATGCCAAAAGGCTCACTGATCTGTAATTTTTTTACTAAATTGGTGAGAAGAACCAAAATCTCTCCGATAACAGCAGACTTTGATTGCAACTTAATCTGATGAGCCAAGAACAAGAATAAACTAGTTTGCAGATATAAAATACATAAGTACAATCAGATAACTTTTGCTCTTTATGTAACTGAGTGCAATGCAAAATTCATTTGTAGAAAGTTAGACCAAGCTCATTTGTTGAATCTTCAAGACAAAGAATTGCACTAATGTTATCAAAATTGAAGGAGACGTACATTCATGGGATACATCTTCTTCCTAGGTGTTTCATTAATAATATCCCAGGGATATTATTTCTTTGAAAAGTGCAATTGATTCCAATTGATTGAGATGATCCATTTATTTTGTTTTCTTTTTTTCACTTTATTTTTATTGTTGACACTATTATAGATGTCCTCCTTTCCCCTCCCTTTTCCCACTTCAACCCAGCCTGGCCCTCCCTTCTCTCAGGCCATCACCACACCTTTGTCTGTGTTGATGGGTTATACATCTATGCTCTCTGACTAATCCCTTCACTTTATTTCATCCAGTCCCACCCTCATTTTTTAACTTTTAAAGAGTCCATGAAACCACTAAACCTGAAATACAACCTTTGAAGTATCTGAGAATAGTTATTCAGACCACACTACTGAAAGACAATGACATTTTGCCTAATGACCTATAACGAAGAAATGCTTTTTATTTATTTTTATTGTGTTTTTTCTATTACCATTTAATGCTCTCATACCTGCCTCCCATCAGCAATCACCATACTGTTGTCCACATCCAGGAGCCCCTTTTCCTTTTTGTCAATCCCTTCACCCCTAAACCCCCACCCTTAGCTGTCAGCCTGTTCTCTATGAGTCTGTCTCTATTTTGCTTGTTAGTTCAGTTTTTTATTCTCATTAGATTTCATATCTGAGTGAAATCATATGGTATTTGTCTTTCTCTGACTTATTTCATTTAGCATAATGTTTTCCAAGCCCATCCATACTATCACAAAGGGTAAATTTTTGTTTTATGGCCGAGTAGTATTCATTGTGTAAATGTCCCATTGTTGATTTTTCCATTCATCTATTTATGGACACTTGGGCTGCTTCCATATCTTGGTGATTATAAATAATGATGCAATGAATATAAGGATACTTATGTTCTTTCAAAGTAGTGTAATTTTTTTTTTTTTTTTTTTTTTTAATTTAGAGACTTCAAAAGTAGTGTGTATAAAAGTGCCTTAACTCTTCTGAAAACTGGCCCAGGGTCCTGGACTATTTGGAACCTGCTTGATGGAAGCAGAGCAATTCTGAGGGTGATGGCACTGCCTGTGGAGAATAAACATTTAGGAAGTGTTACTATCTACTGCAACAGAATCTGTAACCAAAGGAGTGGGATAAAAAGTAACTGTTCTAGAAAACCTGGTTTTATTCCCCACCCCACTTTTTCTTTTTCTTTTTTTTTTTTTTTACAAATGCTTTAAATATTCGTTTATTACAAACATTTATTTAACTACTTTATGCTTAATTTTAAACTTTCTTGGTAAATAGCATGTAGGAAATTTTCTAAGTGATTTTCAACACTGAGAAGTACAGTAATGGTCATTTCACTAGGTTTGAATGCTGAATAACTGAAATTACATGTATGTGTCTGTGTGTGTGTGTGTGTGTTGTGGGATTAGAGAGGAGAAGTTTCCTCTAAGACTTCTACATCATGCCTAGATGCTGATTCCCTGCACATTTGATAACAATGAGCATTTTCTCACTGGGCTGCAAGTTGTAGTTTTGATCCCTTTTCTGTCATCTTTTTCTCCTGGCTGGGAGCAAGGTTACTTATATTTTCCATTAACTCTAACAGAACAAAGCCTTTACCCATACCTGTATGTTGTTCTTGAATATTTTATGACAGCAATTTATGGTAATAGGGGTATCAAGAAATTGATTAGGAAATAATTGTGCTCCTAAATGAAAGACACGGGTTTAAAATCAATTACTGCCTTGTTGCTAGAAAATGAAGCTGGAGAGGAGGGGATAACATCATAATTGAAGTAAAAATAACTATATATATATTTATTTATATATATATATATATGATTTAGTTTTTATTTGAAATTAGCTTATTGCTCCATATTTAACAAATAAAAAAGAGTATGTTATATGATATTGGTAGCTATGAATGATGTGAATTATATTAATGGCATTTCTTTGATCTTGTATCACACTATGAAATATTCCTATACAAGGGTTCTACCTAGTTAATCTTCCTATTAAATAGTTTTTATTCAAGGGCCCAAGCTGATTAAATAGGAGAGAGAGAGAGAGATGAATTAGAAAACAAAATGTCTATAGACCCCTGGAATAAAGGATGATATAGCATAGACCTTAAAATTATGAATATTTTAGGCAACATTGTTCTGAAACAGCTACATGAAAAGATCCTAAATGGTAAAGCAGACATTAATGTTCAGGGAAAGGTTATTCCTTTTTTCATATATGTTTCCTTGTCTTGTTTATTCTCCCCTCTGTGGAAAATTTACTCTTTTTTCCTACGTTTTTAAGTTCTTCTGAGTGGGCTAATAATCAAATTACCATGAGACAGGTTGATAATATGAAAAAGTTTGTTACATAGGACATATAGGGGTGCCAAACAAATATGAGACCCGAGGATGCATTGGGCAATTGAGGCTTTAATGCCATTTTAAAGTGAAGAAGAACTTTGAAACTTCAAAGAGCAGGAAGACAATTCACATGAAGATGGCAAAGAAAATGTTTGGTAAATAAATGTTTACTGGGCCATTTTTATTGTGGGACACAGAGAGGACTTAAATCAAATTGTCCTTGGTAGGCCCCTCCTTATCACACACAGTTCGTGTTTAACTAGTGGCCCTTCCTGGAGCAGGTTCTTTTCGAGTCCTTTTTTTTTTTTTTTTTTCTTTCTTATAAAGCAATCATCTTAAAATAAATATTCCAAGAAATCATAGTCAGTGATACATATTTTAGGGAGGCAAACTCTGCTTCCCCCGATATTAATGTCTATGAATATCAATAAGGCACAACACTCTTCAAGAAAGTCACAGTCCATAATAAATATTTAAGTTCACACAGCACTGGCTCTGGACAGGTAGCTCAGTTGGTTAGAATGTCCCTATACACCACGGTTGTGAGTTTGATCCCCAATCAGGGCACATACAAGAATCAACCAATGAACTAATAAATTAGTAAAATAACAAATTAATATCTCCCCTCCCATTCCTTTCTTTCTAAAATCAATAAAAATAAATAAATTTGCATAGTACTTAATTCAGCATATATGGTAGGCAATTAAGTAAATATTCCTTGAATTAAATTTAAACACCTTACCCTTTAAGGACCAAAAAAAAAAAATTCAAACAGAAATATTAAGAACAAATGAGGGGTTGTGTGGTAGAAACACCAAGATGGTCCAATGCTGTATCTTGCTCAGGGGTGTGAATTTGGGCCAGTCAACCTCTGTATGCTTTGGTTGCCTCATTAAGTGAAAATGATAAAAGCAACTCTTCATAGGGCTCCCATCAGGACTAACCAACATAATTCCTTTATGTCAGCTTAAAGAATGTCAGATTTGAGGAAAAGTGCTCTAAAATATGGACTATTATTATTATTATATGGCAGAAGTATTTTTAAAAACCCGTACCTGATATGTTTTTATTAGTTTTAGAAAGAGAATGGACAGTGAGGACAGAGAAAGAGTGAGACATCCATTGGATGTCTTCATATGCATCCCAACTGGGGACCGAACACACAATCTAAGTAAGTGCCCTGACTGGAAATCAATCCATGGCCTCTTTTGCTATACAGGACAATGCACCAACCAATTGAACCACCCAGCGAGGGCACAGTAGAGGCATTTTGATGGGTAATGTTGAACATGGCATAATGACTATATCACAAGGACCACATCAAAATACCAGGTGACCATACCATGTATTTTGCACAAATTACCTCAATGAGGTTTTTTGTTTTGTTTTGTTTTGTTTTTAAGATTTTATTAATTATTTTTAGAGAGAAGGGCAGGGAGGAAGAAAGGGAAACATCAATGTATGGTTGCCTTTCATCGGCCTCCAGCCTATGAACCTGACTGGAGACCTGGCTTGCAACCGGGTTATGTGCCCTGGCTGGGAATCAAACCAGCAACCTTTGGGTTCACAGGCTGGCACCTTATCCATTAAGCCACACCAGCCAGAGCTCAATGAGTTCTTATATCAGCAACTTGCCAGGATTATACCCTTCAGACTTAGAGCCAAGTCTCTCTAACTGCAGGCTATTCTGCTCCATTGAGTAAACTCAGGTTGCCACTCTGAGAGAACCTGTAAGTCCATAAGCCTGGCATCTGCTACACTAGGAATTAAGTATGGGTACTTATGTCCAAGCTGCCTGTTTAACCCCATCCCTTGCTGTATTTGTTTAGACTTTCTGACTAATCATTTAGCTTGGCTCCTGATGAGCACTATCATTCTTATATTCAGCAAATATGTATAGAGGTTAACGGCCCTGTCATGGGTGCTAGGGATGCAGCAGTGAAGACCATAATGTGCCCATTGCCTTCATGGCCTCATGGAGCTCACAGTGTAGAAGGAAATACAAATACAACCACTTAAAATAGTCACTGAATAGGATGGCAAGGGAAGTAGTGGGATGCTGTAATAATACATAGCAAAGATATCTAGTCTCATCTAAGAATCAGGAAAATATGTCTGAAAAAAGCTATGTCTCCACCGAGACCAGAAAGAGGAAATTAAAGAGGAGAAAAGAATGTCTCAGGCAGAGGAACATCTTGGGCAGAGGCCAGAATTTTGAAGGTAGCCTAGCATCTTTGAAGAACTGAAAGAAAATCAACACAAAAAGATAATCAAATGCAAGGGGAGAGAGATGGGGGCTGAAGTTGAAGAGCAGAGCAGAGCAGGGTATTATTTTCTTTGGACAAGGAGGATATATTATCTAAACTTCTATTTATAAAAGCTATTGTATTATAATATGTGAAATAATTTGGAAGCACAAGATTGAAGCTAGGGAGTTCAATTAGGAGACAAAGGCTGATGTTGGCAGGAGAATGGAGCCAAAAGACAGGAGTGAAGGATGAGGGAGCTAAAGGATCATGGGTGACTTCCAGGGTTCTTCATCTTGGTTGTGATACCAGCGACACAGACAGAAACATTCAGGAGAATCAGCTCTGGTGGAAAGCTGCTGAGTTAACCATGCAGATGGTGTAGTGTCTGGCTAGAAGGTTATGAGTACCCAAGTCAATTACGTAATGTTAAGAGTAGAAGGCCCAAGACACGCCCATTCCCTGAATTTCAATCCAAATGTGTCCTTACTGGTCCACTCTCTTTCTCCAAACTCTTTCCAATGTTATAATACCATTATCTGTTTGGCATTGAGAATCACTGTTATTTAATTACTACTACCACCTGTGTCTCACCCCCATTCCAATGCCCCAGGAATCACATGATGGTCTCTATTAAGCCAGATTTTGCCACAGCTCATACTATAGCAATCTGGATGGGTGAAAACCTTGTGTGGGAACCAGCATTTCACTGGATGCTCTATCCCTGGCTCAATGCCTTCTGCCATTGATATCCTGATATGCCTTATAACCATTCCCACTTAGTGATGTACACACTAATGATGATATAATAATACATGAACTCATTGTGAAAGAGGTCTTACATGACCTAAGCAAATAAAATGAATTAATTAAAAGTGGTTAGAAAACATTCTTATGGACTACTTAATCTTCATCATTCATTCATTTAACATTCATCAAACATTTATTGTGTACCTCTATATGCTAGGCCATATGTTATGCTCTGGAGATTAAAAAAAAAAAAAAATTGCTGATTTAATGTCTTAAAAAGGAGCTAAATTAATTTTCACTTGGGCAGAGGCTCATCTGCCAACTAAAATCAAAATGACTATCATTATATAGTTATATAAACCACAGATCTGTGAGGTGTGTAATTGTGCATGCATCCCAGGGGTTGCACAAGACAATTATCTGGAATGTGGGAAGAAAATACTAGAATTTATATTTGTTATTTGTAACTTCTATATTCAAGTATGTTTTATGATGTATATAACATATTAATAAAAAAATACTTGTGTACAATTTATAAATAAACATTTATAAGGGGCTCATGCTCAAAAATATTTTATTGTTTGCTTTGTAAAAAACAGATGTGTTATTTGCTTTAAATCACTTGAGGTGTGTTCATTCAATCATTCCCAGATTTTACCAAGGTTAGTTTTTCTAAATATCATATATACTTGACCTCATTTATGTAGAAGCATTACTTTAAGGAATTTCAAACCCAAAGACATAGAAACCAGAAAATAAACCAAGACCTCTAAACACCTAAAATAACCTTAATGACCTTCACATAGTACTACTATAATGGCCATCAACTTTCTTGAATCCTACTAAATTTTTTTGTGTGAACATACACTTCTAAATAAACTTCATTTTTTATTGTTTTAGCTCACAGAAAATTTAGGGCTCAGGGGCTTTGAGAAAAACAGGTTAGCTAAGGGAGCTATTAGGTCAGAAAAAATGACAGCAGAAGAAATGACAGTTGACAGACAAGGAAGATACAGGAAAATAAACACGTCATAACAACGCCTTTGTGAATTCAGTGAAACAGTACAGTGACTGTTTCTAATGAGGGCCTGAGTCATTAAGGAAAGATTCAATTACCTTAGTGCTGCATTCTGTTTTTTTTAAGGAAGCAGGTCAGTATTTTTACATTTAGGAAGAATTTCACACACAGAAAGTTCACACACAAAAAAAAATGTTGCTACTTTAAAAAATAATTTTCAGGCCCTGGCTGGTATCACAGTGAATAAGGCACCTGCCTGCGAACCCAAAGGTTGCTGGTTCAATTCCCAGCGAGGACATATAACCAGGTTGCAAGCCAGGTCTCCAGCCAGGTCCCTAGCCAGGTCCATGGCTGGAGGCAGGTGAAAGGCAACATACATTGATGTCTCTCTTCCTCTCTGCCTCTCTCCCATCCTCTCTCTCTCTGGAAATAATAAATAACATCTTTAAAAAAATTTTTTTTTCCACAGAATTACGTTTTATAGCTGCAAGAAGAATAGCAATCATGATTCTAGAGCAATTTATTTTACGCTATTTTTCCACCTTCCAGTGTTCTGTTTTAAGAGAAGTCAAATCGACAGACTTCTAAAATCCCATTCTTTGAACAGTTCATTTTCCTCATTTTCTCTCTAATGTAGTGGTCCTGTCCTTAAATTTTTAACTGAGGAAACTGGTTCTTCCACTTTTTACACATTTGAAAACTATAAATCTTGCCTAACTTCCTCATATATATAGGAAGAAATCTAAAGACATAAAGTGTATTCATTAGGTTCAACAACGTATATTGTGTATGCCAAATCATATACTAAAGACTAGGATTGTAAAAATAGAAGGAACACTTGGAGGTCATAGTTTGTAACTTTAGGGGTAAGAGAAGAGAACAGAATGGGAGAGGAACCGTCACATAAATAATTACAGTACTAGAGGAGCACCAAGGAAGCAGCACCTAACCACTCAGGTGTAGGTGGGGAAAGTCAGGGGAGGTTTCAGAGAGAAGGTGACATCAAGCTAAGTATTGCTGATGAGTAAAAGTTTACTTGTCAAAGAGTTTAGGGAATTCCAGAGTGAAGAGATGATGCCTGCAAAAGCACAGAGTGTGAAAGCCCCTGAGAAGTTAAATGATTTGCAAAGTTTCTTTTGTGAGTTCATTTATGAGCTAGTACCTAGAGCCTGAATTTCTTTATATCCAGTTTTTTTGTTCCAGTTACCTGGATAAGTCATGTAAATGAATCTATTTCTAAGGATGGAGAAGCTAGGACACACTTGATTTTATAGTTAAGAGTTTCAAAGATTTTTTGTTGTAAATGTGTAACCAAAGAACTGGACACAAAATCTCCTGTTGCTGAATTAGCTTTCCTTGTCCTTTCTCTCCAAGCTCTCAGTTGGCAGACTTCTATGGCCTGGGGCACTGGCCTTCAGGGTATTTCCTTGCTGTCACTGTACTTTCCTGCTTGTGTTTTGAATGAAGGGAGGGAGATGTTAAGGCATACAGTGGCACATGTCAGAAAAGAACATTATGAGTGAAGACAGAAATAAAAATGGGCATATCATATGCAATTGACAATAAGGAAGCATTTTCTTGGTACATAGAAAGTGAATCTAGATATACCAGGTATTGTGTTCAGCTACAAAATGTCAGGCACTCTGCTCCACGCTGTAATAAAATGGATTAGTAAAGCAGATGTGTCCTGGACTTCATAGAATTTTAGTCTTGGGGTAGGTAGACATTAGTTAAGTAATCACACAATCACACATAAATACGTAAGTACAAATAATGGTTAGTGAAGAGAAATGATGGAGTGTTGTAAGAGTGTGTAAGAGGGGCATAGAGATGAAGTTTCTGCTCTGAATCGACTTAACAGCAGAGTAGGTAAAAGGATCAAGTAAAGAGAAGTTTAAAATGCGATGCGATTCATACTAAGTAGAAATTGGGTCCTGTGATGGGACACAAGAGATAAGAGATAATACCAAACCTAATCTGGAGAGAGAGGAATATGAAGAATGAAATTTGTTTGAAGGAAACCCTGGATAAGGACCTTACCTCAAAATGAGGGAAAAGTTGGAGAAAGGGCAAGTGCAAAGGTCCCGGAAAAGGTGAAGTGGGCACATTCAGAAAAGTCCAAGCCTTAAATATGTTTTATTGTGTATTTCTTTCAACGTGTATACCTATATCAAATAGGACCTCATGTATACATTGCAGAAGTCTTTAATTCACCTCAGAATTCTATTAGAGGTATTTCTAAGTGTTTACTAACAGTGAGAGTTTTTATTCAATTTCTCCCAGATGGTCAAACAAAAATTCATTTCAAGTATTCCTAACATTGGTTATACAGTGCTAGCAAAAATCCACCTGATAGTAGAGGGAAAAAAAAAAAAAGAGATAGAATATGCTAGAAGGCTCACTTGTATTTACACCATAAACTGGACCACCAATACCACACATAGAAGAAAAATATTGCTCCATAGTGCTGCTGGAGTCACTTGGTGTCATCTATCTCTTTTTATACTACAGTATTTACTTTTCAGACTCTGAGGACAGAAAAATCTCTCCTGAGTCTTTCTATAATCAAGAAGCCCATGAATATGTAAAAAACAAAATTTTTAAACAAAATAGAAAGAATACTTAAAATATTATTTAAAATAAAATAAAACTCCCAAATTATATAAAGTATAATCATACATAACTAAGATAATAAGAAAGATAAGGTTAAAAAATTATTAAAAATGAATCCAGGACATTTACAACTGCTGAAATAACTCCAGAATATTCTATTTGGTTTGTGCTGAGACCTAGAGTGCTTTTTTCTTAGATACAAGATGATGCTATCTGATTATTCTGTAATACAGACACTAAACCACCTTCATATAAGGACATGAATACCAACACAACTAGAAATGTGCAATTTTTTAGGACCACCTAGATTTTGCTTTTCTGACAAATTAATCCTTGGAGAAGGTATGGAATTTTCTCAGCATCACTTTTTAAAAGCCCTTTAAAAAATTCAGTGTAATTCCTGAAGTAAAAGTAACTAGTTTATAAAACAAGGCTATAAAGAAGTCTTAAATAAATCAAATTTTTATTCTTGTATTTAAGTATATAAAGAACATAAATCCCCTTCTTTGGTGCAGCTAAGTCATGTCTCCCAATACTTAAAGGTTCTTAAGTCAATGAGCCACATCTGTCCCTCAACACTTGCATCAATGACAGTAGACAAAGGGTAAGAAACAAAGATAAGACTTTTGATACGAACATTTGAAACCTTAATTTAAGGGGAAGATGAAGCCTGTAGTAAAACAATCAGCTGCTTGAATTACTTTTCCAGTGGCTTTTAAGCTGGAATAACATATATAGTGAAAGAAAAAGAAATGAAGAAAGGAAGAAAGCGAAGAGAGGAAAGAAAGAAAGAAAGAAAGAAAGAAAGAGAGAGAGAGAAAAGAAGGAAGGAAGGAAGAAGACATTTTAAGCAAGATTAAATTAAAAAATATACTTTCTTGTCTCTAACAAGCTTTTAACATCATTCTTTTGGTTTGTTAGAATTCCTTTAAAAAGTGATAACATTTGTTTATGAGAATCTTGCTTCTAGGATTATGTATGATACAAAAGCTTGACTCATAAACACATTAATAAACATTTTTACCTGTCTATGTACAGGTAGGTTAATGTATTTAGTAAAAGACTAATGGTAATTTCAAAATATTGCATAAAGAGATGTAATTTCTTCTTATATTACAAATATTTTCAAACTTATTTTGTTTCCTGATTATTTTAAGGACATAGGCGTAATAGTGTATTAATTAGTTTTGTATCAATATTTCATAAAGCCAATTTTAAAGTTAAATATTTATTTTTGGTTGTTTGGAATGAGTTCTATCACTAGACAAATCAAGGCAATAAGTAACTGATTGAATAAACAATCAAGTTATATCTACTATTCTATAGAAGACCCAGTCAAGATGGTGGTAGGCAGACATGGCTTGCCTCTTCCTACATCAAAATGACAACTAAAATAGGGGAAAACCATCATCCAGAGCCATCTCAGAAACTCATCTCATCATCTCAGAAACTGAGATGAACAGAAGTCTAACAAACACAGAATTAATGAAACCACATCCATCGAGATGGATACAGCAAGTTGGTGCCATATTTGGGAGGCCATTAATCTGGCTAACACTGTTTGACCCCTTGGAGATCCCCAGAGACTCCTCCCCACTTAACTGATGAGGCCATCCAAGCTGCTTTTCTTTATGAATAGTTGGTCTTGGCTCATCCTTTACAACTTCCTAAACCCTACGACTTCCTAGATCCTCTCCAACAAGCAACAGCTGGCCTCAGTGAGCTCCAGGCCCAGCACTAGCAGCAGCCAGCTTAAATGCACAGCTTGGTTTTACCTGGGAAACTCCAAACCCAGCACAAGTAGCAGCCATCTCAGGTTGTTTTATAGCTTAGGCAGAGTGCCCCAGGCAAAACACAGGTGCAGGTAGACTTTGGTCTGCACCACCCAAGAAACTCAAGGGCCAGTGCACCCAATGAATAGCTATAGACCAAGTCAGAGTACCACCACCCTGCCCCTTCACAGGTGATTCTCCACAGGGGGCAGGGGTTGGTGCTCAGTGATCACGGCCAGTCCTTGTACCTGATTGGCCTGAGTAATTTTCTCCCATTGATCTTCCAAAAGCAAACAAGGCTCAACTACAAGAGGAGGGTATACTCAGCCCACATGAAGGGTTCACCTCAAGTTCCCAGCTTGGATGATAGGGTAGTCCGTGCCACTGGACCTTACAGGACACCTACTAGATTAAGCCATACTACAAAGACACACAGTCAAAAAACTCCATTCAATACACAGAATTTAAAAATAAATAAAAACAAAAACAAACAAACAAAAAAAACACCCCACACAGAAAAAGAACTAAATGAAATGAACAGAGCCAACCTATCGGATGCAGAGTTCAAAAGACTGATGATCAGGATGCTCAGAGAAATGATGGTGCACAGCCACAAAATAGAGGAAAAAGTCAAGGTTATAAAAAGTGAAATAAAGAAAAATATACAAAGGAAACAACAATGATGAGAAGGAAGCCAGGATTCAAATCAATTTGGAACAAAAGGAAAAAAATAAACATTAACCCAGAATAGAAAGGAGAAACAAGAATCAAAAAAGATCTAAGGTGGTAAAGGAGCAGGTGCAGGCTATACTAACCTCCTCCCAAGACCAATCTGGAATTGAAATTTAATTGTGGAATAACCAACTAAACACTGGCTAGTGGGAAGCTTGTAACCACAGACAGATGGGAAAGCTGCTTCATTGTGGTGTGACTGGCAGGGAGTCCAGAAGAGACATGAGAAGGCTGGCTGGACATCAGCTGAAGGTACAGAGATATTTCAGTGCCCCCAGGGTTCCCCCAAAAAAGTGCAGGATCTAGATCTCAAGCTGGGCTCTCCAGCCTACAGCATCAGAGCTGAGAATAAACTAGATAGCAACCAGCTGTGAAAAGCAAAAATAGCATTTTTAATTTTTTGTTTTTCATTTTTTTAAAGATTTTATTTATTATTTTTAGAGAGAGGAGAAGGGAGAGAGACGGAGAGGGAGAGAAACATCAGTGTATGGTTGACTTTTACCTGTCTCCAGCTACAGACCTGGTCAGAGACCTGACTTACAACCTGGCTATGGGCCCTGGCTGGGAATCAAACCAGTGACCTCTGGGTTCGCAGGCCAGCACCTGTCCACTGAGCCACCAGCCAGGGCTCATTGTTTGTTTTCTGTGTTGTTGTTCTTGCCTTTTGCCAGCCTGAAAGAGACAACTAGAGGCACAGAGAGGTTCTTAAAGGGGCAACACAAAAAAATTTTATTCATACACACTTATCCTGGGCTAACACAGGGAGGGAGAGTTTGAGGCAGTGGTTTTGGGGCAGTGGGTTTGGGGAGAGAACTGAAGGAACAGCCAATGGGACCCCAGTGCGGACTCATCCCATATAGCAGGAATTTCTTGCTCATGCAAACCACTTCCTTCAAGTGGACTCAGCCAAAAGGGAAGCAACAACCCCACCCACAGAAATTATGCTCTTCCAACAAGCAGAGTGTAAGCCTCACTGCTGATTACAAAGTGACCAGATTAACAAATGAAGGAGACAGCCACAGGCACTAGATCACCAGTAGTCTTAAACAGGCTCCCTAGGCCCAGACTAGGACACAATCTGACATCATCAGGGGCAGATCCAGAAAGAGAAGAAAGTGGTAAAATCCAGATACTACTGAGACATACTCCATCATGCTCTACTTCATGAGTTATTTTCTCTCCTAGAAAAAAATACTCCAAAAATTTATATGGAACCAAAAACAACCCTGAATAGCCGCAGTAATCTTGAGAAAGAAGAACAAAGTAGGAGGAATCACAATACTGGATATCAAACTATATCACAAGACCACCATAATCAAAACAGGCTGGTGCTGGCACAAGAGTAGACATATAGATCAACAGAAGAGAATAGAGAGCCCAGAAATAAACCCAGGGCACTATGGTCAATTAATATTTGACAAAGGGGGAAGGATCATAAAACAAAGTGAAAATAGCCTCTTCAACAAGTGGTTGGGGAAAACTGGACAGGGACATGCAAAAAAGTAAAGTTAGGCCACCAACTTACACTACACACCAGAATAAACTCAAGATGGATAAAGGACTTAAACATAAGCAGTGCCACCATAAAAGTCCTAGAAGAAAACATAGGCAGTAAAATTTCAGATGTCCCATGCAGCAATATTTTCACCAATACTTCTCTAAAGGCAAGGGAAATTGAGGAACAAATAAACAAATGGGACTACGACAAACTAAAAACTTTCATCTCAGCTAAAGAAAACATTAGCAAAGTTAAAAGGGAACCAACTGCATGGAAAAACATTTGCTAATGATACCTCAGACAAGGGTTTGATCTCCAAAATACATAAAAAACTTATACAACTCAACACCAGGGAGATAGACAGCCCAATAAAAAATGGGCAAAGGACCTGAACAAGCACTTCTCTGAGGAGGACATACAAAGGACCCATATGCATATGAAAGAATGCTTAATATCACTAGCCATTAGAGAGATGCAAATTAAAACCACAATAAGATACTATCTCACACCTGCCGGAATGACCATCATCAACAAATCAACAAACAACAAGTGCTGGTGAGGATGTGGAGAAAGGAGAACCCTCATGCATTATGCATGGGAATCCAGACTGATGAAGCCACTATAGAAAACAGTATGGAATTTCTTCAAAAAACTAAAAATGGAACTGCCTTTTGACTTAGCAATTCCACTGCTAGGATTATACCTGAAGATTCCTGAAACACCAATTCAGAAGAATTTATGTACCCCTATGTTCATAGTAGCACTATTTACAATAGCTAAGTGCCCGTTAGCAGATTTACGAATCAATAAACTTTAGTAGGCTGACACGATGGAGTACTATATAGCAGAAAGAAAGAAGGAACTCCTACCTTTTGCAAAAACATAAAAGGAATTGGAGAGTATGTACTTCTAGGCAGAGCCGATTAATTCAGTGGTAATCCAGTTATTCTGTGATCAGCCAACAAGCTCAGATTATGGGTGCGGCTATGATGGACATATTTGGAGTAGGGTAGGTATTCTGCCTGCAGTGTTGGGGATAAGTTAGCACTGGGAACCCACCAGCTGCTCACTCATTCCTCTCCTCAAAGCCATCACCCCAAACTCTCCTTAAGCATCCGTAGTCCACTGTGCCCTCCCTCTGTTGGAGCCCAGGTTAAGCGGGTGCTGTCAGGTCTTGAGGTCTTGGATGCAGGACTGGCAAGTGTTGGGGGAGGCCTCTGGTCTCATAGCAAAGGAGAACTTACACGGATTTTTTAAAAAAGATTTTATTTATTATTTCCAGAGAGAGGGAAAAGGAGAGGCAGAGAGGGAGAGAGAGACGTCAATGCAGGTTGCCTTTCACCTGCCTCCAGCCACGGATCTGGCTAGAGGCCCGGTCCGCAACCTGGTTATGTGCCCCAGCTGGGAACCAAACCAGTGACCCTTGGGTTCGAAGGCTGACACCTTATCCACTGCACCACCAGCCAGGGCTTACGCAGATTTTTGAGGAGATTTGGCATGCTTTATTGCAAGTGGCAGCAGGCTAACAACTGCACTGCCAAGCAGCTAGGATGTCTGCGTCCTCACGCAAGGTTGTCCGTCCCATACAACAGCAACAAGCTTATAGCAAAGGCAACATTATATTCTCATTAGCACAAAGGAGGCTGTAAATATCTTGGAACAAAGAGGCATTATACCCAAATGTGACATCTATTTGCCTAGGGTTGCTAAATTGGTTACCTTTGAGGCTCAGTGTTCTGGGACTCTGGGATAAGATTAACTCCAAGACTAATTGTCTGGCAGGCTCCAGAGGAAGGTCCAGCCATATCTACAAAGGGCAGTATGCTGAGGACTTATCCCCTATCCCCTGACAGGTGCCTGTATGTTTTTGTGTGTGTCTCTTTAGTAATTCTCTGTCTCTAGCTATCTCAGGCCAGCATATCCCACAGCTTTTTGCTTTTCACAACTGGATGCTGTTTTACTCTCATGATGCTGTTTAACCCAGCTGGGGGTTTAGAACCCACCCTTCTCAGGTGGAACCCCCAGCTCCAGTCCCTTTGGCTGCCTCCCATGGGAGTCCATCCAGCCCTCTCTCATCTCTACACTTCCTGCCAGTCATGTTGTGATGAAGAGGCCTTTTTCTGTTCTGTCAATGGTTATAAGGCTTCTCGCCAGCTGGCATTCTGTTGGTTATTCTAGATTATTTCTCCCCAATTAAGTTGTAATTCCAGAATGGTCCTGGGAGGAGACTGGTGTAGTTTCATTTACTTCTCCACCATCTTGGTTCTCCATTAAATCTTTCATTCATTTAAAGTTAATTCTTGCATATGGTGTAAGCTGGTGATCTAGTTTCTTTCTTTCTTTCTTTTCTTTTTTTGCATGTACTAGTCCAGTTTTCCTAACATTATTTATTGAAGAGACTGACTGTGTGCCATTGTATACCTTTACCAAATATTAACTGACCACAATGGCATGGGTTTATTTCAGGGCTCTCTGTTCTGTTCCATTGATCTATATTTGATATATAGTTGCCTTATAATATAGTTTGATATCAGGTATTGTGATACGTCCAATTGCATTCTTCTTGTCTCAAGATTGCTGAGGCTTTGGAGGTCTTTTTTGGTTCCATATAAAATTTTGAAATATTTGTTCTAGATCTGTGTAATATGCCATTGGCATGTATGGGTATTTTAATGATGTGTATCTTGTTCATTTTCTTCCTTCAATTTCTTTTGTTTCCTTGGTTAAACTTGTTTCTAGGCACCTTAGTGTTTTGTTGTAGAAATAGTAAATGTGATTTTTTAAAAAATTTCCCTTTATGATAGTTCATTATTGGTATATAAAAATGAAATTAATTTCTGAGTATTGATTTTGTATCCTGCTGCTTTGCTGAATTCATTTATTATTATCTAGTAATTTTTGGGTTTTTTGTGTGGAGAATTTAATGTTTTCTTTGCACAATATCATGTCATTTGCAATTAATGACAGTTCTACTTCCTCTTTTCTAATTTGGATAACATTTTTTTTTTCTCATTTGATTTGTCTGGCTATGAATTTCAATACTATATTGAATAAGAGTGAAAAAAGCAAACATGCTGCCTGGTTTTTGATCTTAAGAAAAATAGTTATTTTTTGCCCATTCAATATGTTGTTGACCATAGATTTTTTCATATATTACCTTTATAACATTGAAGTATAATCCCTCTTTTCTCGCTTTGTTGAGAGGGTTTTTTTTTTTTTTTTTCTACAAAAGTGTGCTGGATTTTCTCTAATAGTTTTCCTGCATATATTGATATAATCATGTGATCTTTGCTTTTCATTTTAGTTATGGGATATGTCACATATATTGATTTGGAAATATTGTACCAACTTGCATCCCCAGATTTGATCGCTGTGTATGATTTTTTAAAAGATTTTATTCATTCACTTTTTAGAAAGAAAAGAAGGGAAGGAGGAAGAGAGAGTGAAAAACATTAATATGTGGTTGCCTTTGGCCTGTAACCCAGGCATGTGCCCCAACTGGGAACCAAACCTCAACCCGTTGATTCACAGGCTGGTGCTCCATTCACTGAACCTCAGCATCCAGGGCTGATCTTTTTAATGTATTGCTGGATCCAGTGTACTAATGTTTTGTTGAGGATTTTAGCATCTATGTTTATCGGAGATATTGGCCTATAATTTTTTTCTTTTGTCTTTGTCTGGTTTTGCAATAGGATGATACTGGCCTTGTATAAAAAGCTTGGAGGTCCCTCTTCATGAATTTTTTATGGTATTTTGAGAAGGACAGGTGTTAGTACTTTGAATGATAGTTAGTGTTCATGTTCAGAGCTTTTGTTTGCTGGGAGTTTTTTTTATTACTACTTCAATATTGGTAGCAGTTATCAGTCTATTCAGGTTTTCTGATTCTTCCTGACAGTTTTGGAAGAGTGTATGTTTCTAGAAATTTATCCATTTTGTTCAGGTTGTCCAATTTCACAGCCTGTAGTTGTTCACAGTATTTTCGTACAATCCTTTGTATTTCTGTAATATCAGTTGTAACTTCTCTTTCATTTCTGATTTTATTTATTTGGGCCCAACATATTTGGGACTCTCTCAGCTTCCTGGAATTGTGTGTCTTTCCTTCACTAGATTAGGAAAGTTTTCAGTTGCTATTTCTTCAAATAGATTTTTGATCTCTTGCTTGCTTGCTTTTCCTACTGGTAGTTCTATGATGTGAATGTTGTTATGCTTCATTTTGTCCAAAATGTTTCTTAAGTTCTCACATTTTAAAATTCTTTCTTTTTGCTGCTCTGCCTTGATGTTTTTCCTATCTTGTCTTCCAAATCACTGATGCAATTCTCTGCCTCATCTAACTTACTGTTTATTTTTTCCAGTGAATCATTTATTTCAGATATTGCATTCTTTATTTCTGACTGCCCTTTTTCATGGTTTCTATGCCTTTTTTCATGCTGTTGAGTATATAATCATTACTCTATTTGTCTGATAAATAGCTTGCCTCCATTTCATCTAGTTCTTCATTTGAAGAATTATCTTGTTCTTTTATTTGGGGTCTATTTCTTTGTCTTCCCTTTTTGGCAGCTTCTTTGTATTTTCGTCCTTGGCTGTTAAAGTAATCAGTTCTTAAAGTGGACAGTTGTTATACTAATCAAGCTTTCCCTCAGGCTGATGCCACTTAGAGAGGAGTGCTCTGGCTAAGAAAGATGGCTTCTCAGTAAAGGAATGACTCAGCTCGAGGATCCTGGCAGATGTTCCTTCAATTCTCTCTCCAGAGCCACCGACCCCAGACTCCCATCACGCATCTCTAGTCCACTCCTCCCTTCCTCTGTGGGAGTCCAGGATAATGGCTACAAACGAAATTTTGCATTTTGGCCCTTTAAGAGGCTCTCTGTGTTTCTAGTCATCTCCCCCTAGTAGACAGAAATTCTTCTGCTTTTCATAGCTGGATGTTATCTTGATTTCTTTCCAGCTCTGGTGCTATAGGCTGGGGAACCCAGCTTGGGGTTTAAGACTTCACACTTCTCAGGTGAATCCTGTGGCCACTGAAATATCCTTCCAAACCTTAGGGTGCCCAGCTAGCCCTGGTATGCCTCCTCTGCACTCTCTACCAGTCTTGCTGTGGTGGTTTCTTTTGTCAGTCTTTGGTTATAAGGTTTCTCTCCAACTAGTGTTCATTTGGTTATTCAGGATACTTTCCCTATAACTTAATTATAATCCTACATTGGCCCTGGGAGGAGGTTACTGTAGTTTCCACTTATACCTCTGCCATCCTAAGTCTTTCTGTATCTTATTATAAACCATAGGCAAACTATAGCAATTGAATTTTAATGTAAAAAATATAGCCATATAAATCTTTATAAGAAACAAAACAATTATATATATAATCTATTGTCAAGACTACATCTATAAGGTAATATTGTTACCAAGACAGAAAAACATATAATGGTTATATATAGTACACATATATATAATATAAATAATACATAAGCATACACATACTATGTGTATGTGTACACATAAGCATACACACACACACGCACACACACACGTATACACGTATACACATATACATGAGGTCTGTCCCAAAAGTATCAGCCACACAAACTTAATTATATTGATATTGGTTTGATACTTTGGGGATAAACCTTATATGTGTATATTAGGTCAGTCTGGAAAAATGTAGACCTTTATTAATATAACAAGAATGATTTGCACAACATTGATAAACTTGGCAGCAAAAGAGGGTGGACTGGAATGCACATACATAAACAATGATGACCTCACTGTACTAGTCAATGGGGATACCATCCACCAATGGTAGACACCATTGAGTGAACTAGTGTACTGTGTGGTCATTGCATTAAAAAAGATTAAGTGATTAGAGCAATGAATCTGCATCATATCTTGCATTAAATTTGTCCATTGTCTTTGTCCATAGGCTTCAGGGTGTTACTTCTTAAATTTTTTCCTAATTGATAGTTGTAATATTTGGAAACATTAATCTCTCAGGAGTTTATTCATTCATAGGGAAGCTGACTTACCAAGACTTTACTTTGATTAATGCGTCACAGGTGCAAATACCTTCTAAGTATTTTATTTTATTAGAACTTGAGCTATATTAGCCAATTAAATAAATCTCTATGTTTAAGGAGTAGCTAATATTCTATAAGAAAATACTAATCACATTACTGTGGGGTATCAATAGACTCAAAGGCTTGCTAAGTTTGGGATATATATTTAATATGTATTCAGACTTATACTGTATTGTATGTAATATTTCTTTTTCTTTCATCAGATTTTCAGTTAATGAGAATTAATAAAACCATATATTCTGTCTTTTAGACCCTCACTATATTTCAACCCATACAGGTATATGTTATTCTTCAAACATATTCACAGTATATATTATAACAGTTGCTTTGGGACCATTATCCATGCACCCTCTGAATGTATATTAATGTAGCATATATCTGCAAGATATGAGTTCATTATACTGAATTCATAGTAAAGTCTTTATGATACAGAGTTATAATATTCAAAAGCTTTTTACTTGAACATATTACCTATAGTTCTATCATTCATTAAATGGTATTTATAAATATGTAGCAGAAAATCTGTTTTTCAGAGGTCTACATAACCAAAAATATTTTTTTAACAATATTTTTTTCCACTGATATCTTTAACAACAGTATACAATGTATATAGGTACAAAGAGAAACATTAGTTGTAATGAATTTATTTCAATTATGCTCACTGCACAGCTATTATTTTTAATAGCCCTGTAATAGATGCAAAAGTTTGGATAAACATCTGCAAGTTCTCAAATTTTGTAATTTGTAAATGAAATTAAATTTATAGACATTGAACAAATTGCATGGTATCACAGCTAACTAATTTTCATTGACTAAAAGAATCCAGAAAAGACCTAAATTTATAATATGAATCCAACATGTCCTTTAGCATCCTGAGAAAATTTTGAAGGTCTTCTGGTCACCAAGTAAATAAAAGCGTAAGATCTGTTAGCTTTTATATAATTTAAAATACTTTAGATAGTGTTAAGGGCCATAAATAGGATGACTTAAAGTAGCTAAGAAATGCAAGAGTTCTCTAGAAAAGTATTTTATGTCCCACTTGCACAATCAAATCAAATTTCACAATTGCATAAAACAAGAGACTGATGTCTGCATTAAGGGAGTATATTAACATATGCATAAAAATCACAGATATCTTGTTAGAAGATACCAATTTTGTGCAGTGTCAGGATTACTTCATAATCTAATATTGTTTCAGCCAGTAGTCACTGTGTTCAGTAATATACATGCATGTGATTAATACAAAATGACTAGTAACAAATATTGAATTTTTTAAGTACAACAGTATACCAATTGCAAAGTCAAACTGTCATATCATTAAAAAAAACATTCTCTTAAGTGCAAAACTTTACATTTATAAGGAAGTAATATTTTCTTTAATGTGATAATTGGATTCATGTTGAAATTATTAATATTATAAAAATATCTATGAAAGTGAACACTGAAAATAAGGACAAGCACCCTGGATAGTGTGGCTCAGTTGTTTGGAGTGTTGTCCCATAAACTGAAAGTTTGCGGGTTCAGTTCCCAGTCAGGAAACATCTAGGTTGTGGATTTTGTTCCTGGTTGGGGCTGGTCTGAGGGGCAACCAATTGATGTTTCTTTCTCACATTAAAGTCTTTATCCCTTTCTCTTTCTCCCTTTCTTTCCCTCTCTCTAAAATCAATAATCATGACCATAGGTGAAAGTAAAAAATTAGGGACAAGAGCAAGATGAGAAGGCCCACTTTCACCATTTTCAATCAACATAGTATTTATTGAAAGTTCTAGTCAGAATGATCAGTCAAGAAAAAGAAATAAAGATATCCAAAACATAAGAAAGGAAGTGAAACTCTCATTATTTTCAGATGAAGTAACATTACATATAAAAATCCTAAAGACTCCACCAAAAATAACCTGTTATAATTGATTAATGAATTCAGTACAGTTGCAGAATACAAAATAAGTATTAAAAATGTTGCATTTCTATAAACCAATAATGAATTATTCAAAAGAAAGAGAAAACAATTTCATTTAAATTGCATCAAAAAGAATAAAATACATGGAATTAAATTTAATTAAGGAAGTGATTGTATGCTGAAAACCATAAAACATTGATGAAAAAATTGAAGACATGTATAAATAGAAAGATATTCTATGTTTGTGGATTAGAAGAATTATATTTTAAAATGTAAATACAACCCAAAGTAATCTATAGAGTTAATGCAAAGTGTATCTAAATGCCAATGTTATTTTTTTTTACAGAAATAAAACAAACAATTCTAAATTTTTTTCTGAAAAATAAAAGACTCCCAAGAGCCAAGGCACTCTTGAGAAAAAAATAACAAAAGTAGAAGCATTGTACTTCCTGATAACATACTATTATATATTACAAAGCTATAGTAATCAAAACAGTGTCATATTGGCATAAAAAGACACATTTTAATGAAACAGACAGCTGAGATATAAACCCACACATATATGACTAATTACTTTATGACAATGGAGCCAAGAATATACAATAGGGAAATAGTCACTTCAATAAATGGGGCTAGGAAAACTGAATATGCAAAAGAACAAAACTCAACCACCATCTTACACCATACATAAAAGTTACCTCAAAATGGATTAAAGATATAAATACAAGAACTAAAACCATAAAACTCTTAGAACAAAACACAAGTGATAAGCACCTTAATGTTGGTGTTGGCTATTATTGTTTGGATTCACCAAATCAAAGGCAACAAAAGCAACAATAAACAAGTATGATTACATAAAAATAAAATAGTTTTGCACCACAAAGAAAAGCATCAAGAAAATAAAAGGGCAGCCTATGGAATAGCAGAAAATATTTACAAATTATATATCTGATAAGAGTTTAATATGATTAATATGTCTGGAAAAAATCTAGCTATTGTGAATATAACTGGAATGGTTAGCATGACATCAATGTAACCTAGCAGCTGAAGAGAGTGGACTGGAATGTGCACTCATGAACAATGACAACTTCACTGTACTAGTCAGTGGGAGTGGTAGATACCATTGAGAGAACATGTGTACTGTGTGGCTGTTGCATTCAAAATGACGAGTGACTAGAGTAACAAATCTGCATCAGATTTTGCATTGAGGGTCATTCATGTCTCCATTCCAAAGGACATTGGTGTTGAGGAGAATACAGACACCATGTCTTCTAGTGCATTGACAAAACCTCAGATGCATGGCCTTTTGGCCAAGTGTCTGTGATTTCATGTTGTTGAACCCATCCTTGTATTCCTAGAGGTTGCAACTTCCTATAAGTTTGGCATGGCTGAAAAAAGAAAGAAGGCATATGCAGATTTCTATAGAAATTATGATTCTAAGAAATATTTTGAGGAGATAAGGAAGGTTTTCAGAGTGCAAAATGATTTTGGAATGTAAAGAATGTTAAGTTGAATTTCATGGAAGTTTGTCACTGACCTGCGTTCATCAACTATGAAACATGAATAAGGAATAGTTTCTCTTGATAAATAATTATGAAATAAAAAAATAATTTTGCATTAAATTTGAACATTCCTCCATGAAAACTATTTGGATAATTCTGAAGGCTATTGGCAACTGGAAATTGGCAGCTTCATCACAACAATGAGCCCACTCATGCATCATGTCTTATGAAGAGATTTTTGGCAAAATATCAAATAATTCAGATGACTCAGTCCCCCTACAGCCCATATTTGGAGCCCTGTGACTCCTGGCTTTTCTCAAAACCAATGTCACCTTTGAAAGAGAAGAGATTTCAGACTATCAATGAGATTTAGGAAATATGATGGGGCAGCTGATGGTGATTGGGAGAACTGTGTGAGGTTCCAAGGTGCCTACTTTGAAAAGGACTGGGGTGTCATTATCTTATGTACAATATTTCTTGCATTTTGTATCTTCCATAAATGTCTACATGAATGAATACTTTCTGGACAAAATAGTTGGCAGAATATACATAAAACTTGTACAACTCAATAGTTTTTAAAAATCCAATTAAAAAATGGGCAGAGGGTCTGAAGAGATAACATTTTCCCAGGGAAGACATTTAAAATGACAACAAATACAAGAAGAGGGGTCAACATCAGTCATCACAATGGACATGTAAATCAAGACCAAAATGAGATACCATTTCATACCTGTTAGAACAACTATTACCAAACAACAAGAAATAATAAGTTTTGGCCTGTATGGAAAAAAGGAAACCCCTGTGCACTGTTGATGGGAATACAAATTGGGAAGGCCACTATGAAAAACATTATGGAGTTTTTTAAAAATTAAATTAAAAATTTTTAATATTAAAAACTATTAACATATATAGAACTATTGTATGACTCAGCAATACTACCTTTGGGTTTTTCTGAAGGATTTGAAAACACTAAATAAAAAATATATATGTACTCCTATGTTCATTGCAACATTTTTTTTTTAGTATTAAACATGTTTTTATTTTTATTTTCAAAGTACAGTTGCTGTACAAAATTATATTTCAAGTGTACAACATAATGATAAAACATTTATATAACTTATGAAGTAATCACCCAATAAATCTCATATCATCTGACACCATACATAGGTATTACAATAGTATTGATTATATTCCCTATGCTGTATTTTATGTCCCCATGTCTATTTTGGAACTACCAATTTGTACTTCTAAATCCCTTCATCTTTTTCTCATATATCCCATCCTCCTCCCATCTGGTAACTGGCAGTTTCTGTTGAGAAGGCAGTTGAAACTCTTATAGGAGCTCCCTTGTAGGTAACTAACTTCTTTTCTCTTGCTGCTTTCAAGATTCCCTTACTGTCTTTAACGTTTCGCATTTTAATTATGATGTGTCTTGGTATGAGTCTCTTTAGATTCATTTTGTTTGTCATTCTCTTTGATTCCCGGACTTATATATTTGTTTCCTTCATGAGGTTTAGAATGTTTTCTGACATTTTTTCAAGTAGGTTCTCAGTCCCCTGATCTCTCTCTTCTCCTTCTGGTACTCTCATTATGCACACATTGGTTTGCTTGCTGTTGTCTTAAAGGCCCCTTAAACTATCCTCATTTTAAAAAATTACTTTGCTGTTTTGATTAGATGTTTTTCTACTTCTTAATCTTCCAAATTGCTGATATGATCCTCTGGCTTTATATACTCTACTGTTGATGCCCTATAATCTATTCTTCATTTACAATATTTTATGGTTTCCATGATTTTTATGCTGTTGAAATTCTCACTAAGTTCCTTGAGCATTTTAATGACTATTTTCTGAACTCTGTATCTGGTAGTTTGCTTGCCTCAATTTCATTTAGTTCTTTTTCATTTAGGACCCGTTGAAAGAACAGGAGAAATCTTCAGAAATATTGGCTGCTTCCCTGTGTTTGTTTCCATGTATTTGGTGGAGCTGTTATGTGAATTTATGTTGTAGGTGTCCTATAAGGCCCAGTGGCATAGCTTCCCATCACTTGAGCTAGGTGCTTGAGATGCACCCTCTGTGTGGGCTGTGTCCACACTCCTGTTGTAGTAGAGCCTTGATTGCTGTTGACATGTTACTGGAAGGGATTGACACTGCCACAGGCCAATGGGCTGGGAGAATGAGCTATAACTATAGTGGAAGGGCTGCTGTGTAGGTGCTGACCCCATGGAGCAGGAGGAATCCCTTCAGTGGGGCTTTGGTGCATGACATTCACCCCTTTAGCATGTTGTTTGTGGAAGTGGTTTCATGGTGTTTTGATGTGGTCTGAAGCTGTCCACAAGGTGCACTGGCTCTGGGGCCTCCTGGGAAGTAGAAGCGAATGTCAGCTACTGCCTGCGCTCTACCCAGGGCCAACTGGTATAAGCTACAGAATGGTCTGCCAAAGGCTGCTACTTGCACTGCATGTGGAGGTACCAAGCCTGGCTGCTGCTAGTACCAGGCCTGGGTCACTTATCAAAAGGTACAGGGTATGAAGAGGCCAGATTGCTGCTTGTCTGAGAGAGAGATTTGGAAAACCCAAAGCATTAGTCAAGAGAGGCCATTTTTATGGAAAAGTCTTGGGTGGGTCCCCAAGCTGGGTGAGGCAGGCTTTCAGAGAATTACCAGGGGTGGGGGTAGCAATGTTAGCCAGGTTCATTGCAACATTTTTATAAAAGCCTAGATATAGCAGCAACTTGGGTGTCTATCAATAAACTTGCAGAGAATGGAAATGTCATACATATACACAATGGAATATATTAGCCACAAGAAAGAATTAAATCTGGCCATTTGCAACAACATGTATGGGTCTAAAGAGTATTATCCTAAGAGAAACAAGTCAAACATAAAAAGACATATACCATATGATTTCACTTATACATGGAATCTAAACAACAAAACAAACAAAACAGAAACAAATTCATGGATACAGAGAACAAAATGACAGTTGCCAGAGGGGA
Organism: Noctilio leporinus; assembly: GCA_004026585.1. Classification (NCBI taxonomy): domain Eukaryota; kingdom Metazoa; phylum Chordata; class Mammalia; order Chiroptera; family Noctilionidae; genus Noctilio; species Noctilio leporinus. Next base: position 96,854 of record PVIW01003817.1, read on the forward strand.
GGGGTATTGAAGGATGGGCAAAAAAAGTGGAGGGGATTAAGATGTGAACTTCTAGTTATAAAAAACCCCCACAAATGTGAGGTACATTATATGGGATATAGTCAATAATATTGTAATAACTATGTATGATGCCAGATGAGTTCTAGACTTATAGTGGTGGCCACTTTGTAAGGTACATAAATGTCTAATTATTATGTTGTATATATGAGACTATTACAATAATGTATTTTTAACTATAATTTTTGTTTTGAAATGTCTTTTTTAATATTTTATTTAATTATTTCTAGAAAGAGGGGAAGGGAGAGAGGCAGAGAGGGAGAAAGACATCAATGTATGGTTGCCTTTCACCTGACTCCAGCCACAGATCTGACTGGAGACCTGGTTTGCAACCTTGTTATGTGCCCTGGCTGGGGAATTGAACCTGTAACCTTTGGGTTCGCAGGCTGGCACCTTACCCACTGTGCTACCAGCCAGGGCCTATTTTTAACTATAGTTTAAAATATATTTTAAAAAGGAAGAAATAAGTGTTGGCAAGCTTATAGCAAAAAGGGAATCCTGTGTACTGCTGATGGAAATGTAAATTGGTAAAACCACTGTGGAAAACAGTATAGAGATTCCTCAAAAAATTAAAAATAGAACTATCATATGACCCAGCAATTCTTATTCTAAGTATTTATCCAAAGAAAACAAAACAAAACAAAAACCCCACTAATTTCAAAAGATACCTGCTCATTGCAGCATTATTTATAATAGTTGATATGAAAGCGACTTAAATATCTATTAACAGATGAATGTTTTAAAATGTTATGTGTGTACAGATTATTTGGCCATAAGCATGAAGGAGATGTTGCCATTTGTGGCAACTTTGATGGAGTTGGAGGACATTATACTAAGTGAAACAAGTCAGACACAGAAAGACAATAAACAAAGGGTTGCACTTACATGTTAAATATCCCTTCACCCACCAAAGAAAAACAGAACCCCGAGGTCATAGATATGGAGTGCAGATTGATGGTTGCCAGAAACAGTGGTAAGGGTTGGGGGATTGGCAAAATGGGTGAAGGTGGTCAAAAGGCACAAATATCCAATTATAAAATAAATCATGAAAGCATAATGTATAGGGTGGTGACTACAGTTAACAATGTGGTATTGTATATTCAAATTAATTGCTAAGAGAGTAAATCTTTAAAGTTCTTGTCATTAGAAATAAATTTTTGGTAACTATATGTAGTGATAGATGTTAATGAAATTATTATTGTGATTATTTCACAATATATACAAATATTGAATAATTAAACTTTATATCTTAAAATAATACATTATATCAATTATACCCCAGTTCTATAACAGAAAAAAATAGGGACACCTAACAAAATGAATCAGAAATGTGTTTATATTTTACATTTATATTTTAGAGAATACAGTGCCCATTATTAGGAATGTATGGTGACAGTCCTTTTTCAGTACTGGTGCCGCTGTTATGCCATTTACAAAAGAATCTGACCAAAATTGGTTAGTTCTTAGATTCTTTTAAGCAGTAAAATTTATATAGTAGTACAAATTCAAATGTTACAGAATATTTAATTGATGGCCAAATAGGTGCCACAAATTACTATTTTAAATAATTATAAAATTTTGAAGTATAAATATACAATATTGACCTACAAAACAAATATTATATTATATGAATTATATTATATTATATGAATTATATTATAATTCATAACTTAGCTAAGTAGTATGACTGACACATATTTCATTGATTTTTCAGAATTTTTATTATTTTACTGTTACCCTAGTATTTAATATTTTCATTTAATTTTCTTTTAAATAGTAATGAAACTATAAAGTATTAAAGTAGAAATTACAGATGAAGGCAAATATTTAAATTTCACCATAAATAGCTAGGTTTTCAAGGACTGGTCCTTTTAAAAAATAAATAAGATTGATAAATATTTAACCCAAATCACAAAAAAGGACAGAACTCAAATAAATATAATCAAAAACAAAAGAAAGGAATTAACAGCTGATACCATAGAAACACAAAGCATAATAAGAATATATTACAACAGCTATATGCCAACAATTGGACAATCTGGAAGAAATGCATAAATTTCTATAAGCATAAAATCTTCCAAAACTGAATCAAGAAGAAACAAAATCTGAACAATCCAGTTACAACTAATGAAATGGAAGCAGTACTAATAATCCAACAAACAAAAGACCTGGACTAGATAGCTTGATAGGTGAATTTTATCAAACATTCAAAAAAGATTGATACCTATAATTTTAAGCTATTACAAAAAATTCAAGGGGAGGAGGAAAGACTCTCAATCTCATTTTATGAGGACAGTATTGTCCTGAATCCAAAGCCAGATAAAAACACCACAAGGAAAAAATTATTGGCCAATATCCCTGTTGAAAGTATATGCAAACATTCTCAACAAAATATTAGCAAATCAAATCCAGTAATATATTTAAAATATCATACATGTTGATCACTGGGATTTATTCTTGGGATGCAAGGTTAATACAACATATGTAAATTAATAAACATCATACACCACATAAACCAAATTAAGAATAAAAACCATGTAATTATATCAATAGATGCAGAAAAACATTTGATAAAATACATTACTCAGGTATGATAAAAAAGAATCCCAGCAAAGTGGAAAAGGGAAAAATATAACAAAGGCTGAATATGACTAACACACAGGCAACATCATATTCAATGGGGAAAATCCAAAAGCATTTTCCATAAGATTAGGAAAACAACAGGGATGTCCATTTTCACCAATCCTTTGAAATAGCACCAGAAATCCTAGCCACAGCAATCAGACAAGGAGAAAAAATAAAAGGCAACTAAATTAAAAAAACAGAAGTAAAACTATCCTTATTTGCATATAACATCATACTGTATATAAAGAACCATACAGATTCCACTAAAAACTACTAGAACTGATAAATTTAGTAAAGTAGCAGAATACAAAATATCCAGAAATCAGTTGCATTTTAATACATCAATAAACTCTAAGAATGTGAAAGAAAAAAAAATCCCATTTATAATTGTATCAAACAAAAGACACCGGAGAATAAATTTAACCAAAGAGGTAAGAGATCCACCTGTTCTTGGAAAACTATAAGACACTGAAGAAAGAACTTGAAGAAGGTACAAATAAATGAAAGCATATAATATGCTTATGAATAGGAAGAATTAACATTGTTTAAATGTCCATATTACCCCAAACAATCTATACACTCAAAAAAATTTATATTGATACCAATGGTGTATTTCACAGAACTTGAACAAATATTTCAAAAATTTATACGGAACTACAAAACACTCCAAACAGCCTCAGTAATATTGAGAAAGAAGAACAAAATTGGAAGAATCACACTACCGGATATCAAACTATGTAACAAACCTATAGTAATCATAACAGCATGGTTCTGGCATAAAAACAGACAGATCAATGGAACAGAATCAAGAGTGCAGAAATACACACACATCTTTACGGTCAATTAATGCTTGACAAAGGGAGCAAAAACATACAATAAGGTAAAAATAGTCTATTCAACCAAGTGTGACAAAAATAGAAAGGATACTTGTGAAAAATGAAACTAGACAATCTTCCCACACCACATTCAAGAACAAACTCACTAGATTAAAAACTTAAAGGTGCCCTGGCTGGTGTAGCTGAGTGGATAGGCACTGGCCTATGAACTTAAAGGTTGCTGGTTCAATTTCCAGCCAGGGCACATAATCAGGATGGAAGCCAGGTCTCCAACCAGGTCCCCAGCTGGAGGCAGGTGAATGGCACCCATACATTAATGTTTCTCTCCCTTTTTTTTTTTTTCCTCCCTGCCCTTCTCTCTAAAAATAATGAATACAAAACCTTTAAAATTTTTTAAATTAACTTTAAAAATAGCAAAATGATCACCTTTAAAAACTTAAATGTTAAACTGAAAACCATAAAATTCCTAGAAGAAAACATAGCCAGTAAAAACTCTCACATAGTCCAAAAGCTATGGGACACAGCAAAGGCAGTCCTCAGAGGGAAATTTATAGCAATACAGGCCTACCTAAAAAGGTCTCAAGAAGTTTATAAAAACAACCTAACCATAAAGCTGCAAGAACTAGAGGAGCAACAACAAATAAAGCCCAGAGCAAGTAGAAGGAAGGAAATATCAAGATCAGAGCAGAACTAAATAACGTAGAGATTCAAACTATAATTAGAAGAATCAACAAGTCCAGGAGGTGGTTCTTTGAAAAAATAAACAAAATTGACAAGCCTTTATCCAGACTCATCAAGAAAAAGAGAGAGAGGACCCAAATAAACAGAATCAGAAATGACAGAGGAGAAATCACAACTGATACTTCAGAAATACAAAGGGTTGTAAGAAATTACTACAAATAACTATATGACAAGAAATATGACAACCTGGATGAAATGGACACATTTCTGGAAGTGTATCATCTACCAAAACTGAATCCAGAAGAAGTATAAAGCCTGAATAGGCCAATAACAACTAGTGAAATTGAAGAAGTCCAAAATCTCCCAAAGCACAAGAGCCCCAGACCAGATGGATACACAGGTGAATTTTATCAAACTAAGAATACTTAACTCCTATCCTTCTCCACCTATACCAAAAAAATCCAGAAAGAGGGAAGACTCCCAAACTCTTTTGATGAGGCCAATATTATTCTAGTCCCAAAACCAGGTCAAGACACAACTAAGAAAGAAAACTATAGGTCAATATCTCTGATGAACATAGATGCTAAGAGTCTCGACGAAATATTGGCCAACCAGATTCATCAGTACAATACAAAGATCATACACCATGATCAAGTGGGTTTTATCTCAGGTGATGCAAGGATGGTGCAACATTCATAAATCAATAAATGTAATACACCACATCAACAAATTGAAAGACAAAAATCATATGATCATATCAATAGATACTGAAAAAGCATTTGATAAAGTACAGCAACCATCTATGATAAAAACTCTCTGCAAAATGTGAATAGAGGGAGCATACCTCAACATCATAAAGGCCATATATGAGAAACCTGAAGCCAACATCATACTTAACGGACAAAAACGAAAAGCTTTCCCCCTAAGACCAGGAATGAGACACGGCTGTCCACTTTCTCCACTTCTGTTCAACATTGTCTTGGAAGTTGAGCCATAGCCATGAGAGAAGAAAAAGAATCAAAGGTCTCCAAATTGGAAAGGAGGAAATCAAACTGTCATTATTTGCAGATGATATGATAGTGTGCATAAAAAACCTGATAGTTTCCACCAAAAACTTACTCAACCTAATAAGCAAATTTAGCAAAATAGCTGGATATAAAGTCAATATCCAGAAATCAAAAGCATTTTTGTATACCAATAATGAAACATTAGAAATAGAAGTGAGAAAACAAATCCCATTTACCACAGCAGCAAGAAAAATAAAGTATCTAGGAATAAACTTAACCAAGGAGGTAAAAGACCTGTACTCAGAAAACTATAGAACATTGAAGAACAAAATTAAGGAAGATACAAATAAATATACCATGTTCATGGATGGGAAGAATTAACATAATTAAAATGTCCATACTACCCAAAGCAATCTACAGATTCAATGCAATCCCAATTAAAATACCAATGACAAACTTCACAGAAATAGAAAAAATACTTCAAAAAATTTACATGGAGCCAAAAACACCGACGAATAGCCACCACAATCTTGAGAAAGAAGAACAAGGTAGGAGGAATCACAATACCGGACTTCAAACAATACTACAAGGCTACTGTCATCAAAACTGTCTGGTACTGGCATAAAGAATAGACATATAGATCAATGGAACAGAATAGAGAGCCCAAAAATAAAACCAGGACTCTATGGTCAATTAATATTTGACAAAGGGGGAAGGAACATAAAATGGAGTAAAAACAGTCTCTTCAACAAGTGGTGTTGGGAGAACTGGACAGCAACATGCAAAAAGATAAAGCTAGACCACCAACTTACACCATACACCAGGATAAACTCAAGATGGAAAAAGGACTTAAACATAAGCTGTGCCACCATAAGAGGCCTGGAGAAAAATATAGGCAGTAAAATTTTGGATATCCTATGCAGAAATATGTTTACTGATACTTTACCAAGGGCATAGGAAATCAAAGAACAAATCAACAAATGGAACTATATCAAATTGAAAAGTTTCTGTTCAGCTAAAGAAAACACCAGCAAAATTCAAAGAGAACCAACTGTATGGGAAAACATATTTGCCAACGATACCTCAGACAAGGGTCTGATCTCCAAAATATATAAAGAACTAATGCAACTCAACACCAGGGAGACAGACAGCCCAATTAAAAAATGAGCAAAAGATCTAAACAGACAACTCACTGAGGAAGACATACAAAGGGCCCAGAGGCATATGAAAGAATGCTCAACATCACTAGCCATCAGAGAGATGCAAATGAAAACCACAATAAGACACCACCTCATACCTGTCAGAATGGCAATCATCAACAAATCAACAAACATCAAGTGTTGGCAAGGATGTGGGGGCAAAGGGAACCCTGGTGCACTGTTGGTGGGAATGCAGGCTGGTGCAGCCACTGTGGAAAACAATAGGGAGTTTCCTTCAAAAACTAAAAATGGAGCTGCCTTTTGATCCAGCAATTGCACTACTAGGACTATACCTGAAGAATCCTGAAACACCAATTCATAAGAACCTGTGTACCCCTATGTTCATAGCAGCACTATTTACAATAGCCAAGTGCTGGAAACAGCCTCAGTGCCCATCAGTGGATGATTGGATCAAAACACTTTGATCCAATCAAAGTTTTGGTACATTTACACAATGGAATACTACACAGCAGAAAGAAAGAAGGAACTCCTAACCTTTGCAACAACATGGATGGAATATAAAGTATTATGCTTAGTGAAATAAGCCAGTTAGTGAAAAACAAGTACCACATGATCTCACAATTACCAGACAATAATAAACAAAACAAACAAGAAGCAAAACAGAACCAGATATATGAATACAGTGAATAGGCCTTCAGTGGGCAGGGAGAAGGGGAGGTTGGGGAGGGGGAGGAAGAGGCAAAGAACGGGAGCAGTTTAGACAAGAACCTAGTATGGAAGAACCATGGACATGGACAACAAGTGGGATTGACTTTGTGGGGGAGGGGGTGGGGGGGATGGGGACAGAGGGGAGCAAAAAGGGGATGGGTGTAATACAACAACAATAAAATTAAATTTAAAAAATCTCTCATATCTTTCTCAGTAATTTTTTTTTCCTGATATATCTACTTGGTCAAGGGAAACGAAAGAAAAAAAATAAAGTGGGAACACACCAAATTAAAATGTTTCTACACAGCAAAGAAAACCATCAACAAAATGAAAGGACAACTCACTTAATGGAAGGACATATTTGCCAATGATACATTTGATAAGAGGTTAAAATCCAATATTTTAAAAGAACTCAGGCTATGCAACAACAAAATAACAAAAAAGCCAGATAAAAAATAGGCAAAGAACCTGAATGCACACTTCTTTAAAGAGGATATACAGAGAGCTAATAGACGTATAAAAAGATGCTCAAAGTCAGTAATCCTCAGATAAATTTAAAATAAAACCTCAATAAGCTATCACCTCACGGATGTCAGAATAGCTATCATTAAAAAATCAATAAAAAAGTGTTGGTAAGGATGCAGAGAAAAGGGAATTATCTTGCCTTTTTTTGTAGGAATGCAGAATGGTGTAGCCACTATATAAAATAGTATGGAGTTACCTTAAAAAATTAAAAATGAAACTGCTGTATAACCCAGTTATTCTACTTCTGGGTTTATCCAAGAAACCCACAACATTAACTTAAAAGAATATATGCACCATATGTTCTTTGCACTATTTATAATAGCCAAGATGTGGAAGCAACCCAAAGACCTATCAATAGTTGAGAGAAAAAAAGTGGTAGTGCATATATTCAATAGACTATTAGTCATCCATAAAAACATAAATAAAGTCTTACAATCTGCTCCATTATGGATGGACCTATAGGGTCCGTTGAAATGTGTGAGCCAGAGAAAGACACATACAATGTGGTTTCACTTACATGAGGTCTGTCCAGAAAATATCAAGCCAATGTCAATATAATTAAAACAATTTGCCCCAGGCAGGGCACATAACCAGATTGCAAACCAGGTCTCCAGTCAGGTCTCTGGCTGGAGGCAGGTGAAACGCAACCATACATTGATGTCTCTCTCCCTCTCTGCCTCTCTCCCTTCCCCTCTTTATAAAAATAATTAGATAAAATCTTTAAACAAACAAACAAACAAACAAACAACAATTTGTGTGGCTGATACTTTTGGGACAGACCACTTACATTGACTCTAAAGAACCAACAAAATTGAAATAAACTCATAAATGCAGAGAATGGATTAGTGATTGTCAGAGAGGAGGATGTTTGGGAGACTGGGTAAAGAAGTGAAGGGATTAAGAAATATAAATTTGTTGTTATAAAATGTCATGGGGATGTAAAATACACCATAGGAAATATATTAATTACTATGGTTGCTATAACTACAGCTGGTGCTGGTGGTTACTGGAAATATCCAAGGGACATTTTTTAAACTATATGATTTATGCACCTGAAACCAATTTAATAATATAATATGTTATTAAAATTAAAAACTATATTTAAAAAATTCCAACAGATATTAGTCCAGTACCAGATGTCTTTACAGGTGAGTTTACCAAAAATTCAAAGAAGAATTAACACCTGTTCTTATTAAACTTTCTAAAACACTCAAGAAAAGTGAAGGCTAGCATTATCCTGATAACAAAATGAGATAAATATACTACCAAAAAAAAAAAGAAGAAAGAAAATTATAGGAAAATATTTCTGAAGATCATAGATGCAAAAATTCTCAACATAATATTAGCAAACTAAATCAAACAGTGTGTTACAAAGATATACCACAGTCAGGGGAAAGGAAGATGGTGACCAAGTAGGTAGGAATGGAGTCCACTTGCTCTTGCCTCTAAATCAGATGGTTAGCTGATCTGCTGACAAATAAACCAAAAGTTCAACAGAATCTTAGCTGATAGAAAGTTTTGAAGCCAAGGAGAACAGAAGACCCTTCACAACAAGTGGTAAAGAGATTTTATAAGTTAAAGGGGGAATAACTCATGCATGATACCTGCAGCCAGGGAGAGTCTAGTTAGAAATTGCAACTTTGTGGCTCCCTTCCCTCCCAGGAAAAAGAACACCGAAACCCAGTCCAGGAGTGACTTAAATATACAAAGTCAGGGATGTCTGGGATAAACAAGCACACAGTGAGCAGCACGCCCACAGCTGCAACGGCAAATACCAACTGGGAATTACCAGAGAGAGAGGGACTTTATCTGCGCTGGGGTTGGGTAGAAGCAGGCTATGGCCAGCCAGACTGTGGGAGACTTTTGGCTTTTTGGAGAGGTGGCATTTGTAGAAAATTGAACAGTGACTCAGTACTGTAGTGTGTGTGCCCAGAAAGACTTTTTTTTTAAAAGATTTTATTCATCATTTTCAGAGAGAGGGGAAGGGAGGGAGTCAGAGAGGGAGAGAAGCATCGCTCTATGGTTGCCTTTCATGTGCCTCCAGCTAAAGACCTGGCTTGCGACCTGGTTATATGCCCTGGCTGGGAATTGAACCAGTGACCTTCAGCTTTGCAGGCTGGTGCCTATCCACTGAGCCACCAGCCAGGGCCAGAAAGGCTTTTTCAAAAGGGGGGCTGAGGCATGCTAGGAAGGAACCCTGAGTGCAGCTGCCCTGCCAACAAAGGGAAAATACTGAATGTATGTTTGCTCCCACTGAATACAGTTGGGCAGAGAGATGCACAGCAAGAGGTTTCCTTGGCCCCAGCCCAGCACAGCTAGTAGACTTGTTGCACAAAGTGGAGAGTTCAGGACTGTCTGCTGTGAGGGCGCTGGGCTGGGAACTGAACAGGCAAGAGTTGAGCACCTAAGATTATTTACAGCCAGCAGATAGCAAACCCCTGGAAAGGGAAGGACTCACTCAGCCCCCACCTTCTGCAGGGTTGTAAGCACCACTCCACTGTATCCAAACTCTGAACAATAAGCAAGACAGGATTAGGAACCTCCTTGCATGGTGAATATCCACTAGAGAAAGATAAAGGAACAAGTAAAGGGCTCATTTTGAACTTCTCTCAGCGAGCCAAAGTACACTGGTTCCTAAGGCCTTGTTCCACTGAGGCCAGGAAAACAGGGAGATCAGAAACTGGTACAGCAAGGAAAAATCAGGACCCGACCCAGCTTCAGCTCACACACAGATTTGCCATCACCACGAAGCAGGAAAGAGCTGATTTTCTCATACAGATTAACCCCTCCCTTGGAACAGTTAGTTCATCACAAACTATGCATTATTGGAAATAGGACCAAGATGGGTGATGCAGGAGTAGGGGAATACACCCACAATTTTCCCAGAAGACTGAGCAGTGCCTCCCAAGGGAAATCTAAGGGTTCCAACCTCCTGATCACAATAGAAACCCTGTATTGGATTTCTGGAGGCAGGTGAAAGTGATACAGGCAGTGATGCCAGAAGTGACCTACCCTGCAACCTTGAGTTGATAGAAAGCTGGATGCAGATTCAGAAAGAGAAGTCAGAAGGCAAACCCCAAACTCTACTGAGATGAATTCCATCTATTGTTTTATTTTTTCTCTTTCTTTCACATAGCCTTTTAATATTTCTTATTTTGCTTCAGTTGTATTTCAACTAATTTACTGTTTTCATCTTTTATTTGTATTTAAATGTTTATATTTTATATTTATTTCAAAGCTCACATTGTACCCTTGTCTTTTGTTGCTCCATTTTGCCTTCCTCATGCCCTTTCTTATTTTTGTGGTAAATTTTATTTTCCCCCATACTATACCTTGTTCCTATTCTTTATTCTTGCTATTTCTCCCGTCTATCCTCTCAAAATCATTTTCCTTTGTTTAGTCATCTCACATACCCCCCTTCTTATAATATTCTTATTTTCTAGCCACCTTTATAAATTATGGCTTGTTTGGCATGGATATGATGGCTATCAGTGTTCTTTAATTGTATTCCTATTTATTCACTATTTTTTTTTTTCACATTTCACAGGTTACTCTTTCCCTATCTTACTCCATTTTGCCTTCCTCCTGCCTTTGCTTATCTGAGTTTGAAATTTTAATTTATTCCCTTTCTTAACTTGGATGCTACCCCTTACTCTTATTATTTTTCCTTTTTAAAAAATCATCAAAAAATGATTCCCAAAATTATTTTTACTGTTAACACTTCATACTCTCTGTTCTCTTTCATATAATATTCTTATTCTCTTTCCACTTTTATTCATCTTTGCTCAGCTGTCATTGTTATTGACAGTTTTGGATTTACTGAAATATTGTTATATTTGGTTCATTATTTTAAGATTTTATTTCAAACTTCATATTATACTCTTACCTTTTCCTACTCCATTTTGCCATTGCCTTTCCCTATTTTACTTATGTTTTAAATTTTATTTTCTTCCTTTCTTTGCCTTGCTTCTATTCCCTACTCTTATTTCTTCCCCCTCTTCCTTCTCAAAATAATTTTCTCTCCTTTAGTTATCTCATATTCCCTTTTTACCTTATAATATTCCTAATCTCTTTCCACCTTTATTAAAATTTGTTCAATTGCTGTTTATATTACTGATGTGGTAGGAGGGTATTTTTGCTGGCATGGGTTTGGTTTTCTGAGTAGTATTGCTTTGTTAATGAGCACTTGTACACAGCATAAAAGATGTGGTGGGGGTTGTGATTCCCAGCCTGACAGCAGAGGAGGGGAGAACCCACCAATGAATGAGCCATTAATAATCAAAGCCCAAGTACAGCAAGATCACCCACATAAAGTGAGTAAAGAGCAACCATAGAACATCCAGATCAAAGAGACTGTACCACTGAGTCCCACAAACTTTTAACACAAAAATCCACTTCACAAAGCAGACAAAAGAGAACAACTTGAGAAGCAGAAACAAAGAAAAGAGTCAGATAAAATCGGGAACCAAAGAAATAACCTCCAATCAAAAGGAAAGGAGAAATACCCAGAAAAAGAGCTAAAAGAAACTGAGGCAGGCAATCTATCAGACACAGAATTCAAAATAATGGTTATAAGAATGCTCAAGGAACTCAGTGAGAATTATAGCAATATGAAAAAGAACATAGAAACTCTTAATAGGAGCCAGGAAGAAATGAAGAATATAATATCTGAAAAAAGAAAAATACACTAGAAAGAATTAAAAGCAGGTTAGATGAAACAGTGGACTAAAATCAGTAAGCTGGAACACAAGGAAGAAAAAAAAGTAAGAGCAGTAAAACAAACAAAAAAATAAACTCAAAAAGAATAAGGATAGTTTAAAGGAAATTCAGGACAACATGAAATATGATAACATTTGCTACATAGGCATATTAGAAGGTAAAGGAAAGGAGCAAATTATAGAAAACCTGTTTGAAAAAGTAATGACAAAAACTTCCCTAACTTGGTGAGGGAAAAAGTCATGCAAGCTCAAGAAGTACAGAGCATCCTAATCAGGTGAAAGCCCAAAGAGGCTTACTTCAAAACATATCATAATTAAAATTTGCAAATTTCAAAGACAAATGAAGAATCTTAAAAGCAGCAAGGGAGAAACAGCTAGTAACATACAAGGGAGCTCCAATAAAGCAACAGCTGAGTTCTCAACAGAAAGAATTCAGAAATGATTGGCACAAAATATTCCACATTGAAAGGCAAGGACCTACAACCAAGACTACTCTACTTGGCAAGACAGTCATTTAAAATGAAAGGTGTACTAAAGAGCTTCCTAGACAACAGAAGGCTAAAATAATACATCTCCATCATGCCAGCACTGCTAGAGATGCTAACGGGACTACTATAAAAAGGGGAAGAAAGAGAGACGGGTAGAGAGAAAGAGAGAAACACAGGTACAGAAAAAATGGCAGTGAGTAAGTACTAATCAATAATAACCTTAAATGTAAATGGATTAAAGGATCCACTCAATGGATAGGGTAGCTGAATGGATAAGAAAGCATGACCTGCATATATGCTGTCTGCAAGAGGCCACCTCAAAATAAAAAGGATCTACACAGGTTGAAAGTTGAAAGGATGGAAAAAAATATTATAAGCAAACAAACATGAAAAAAATCTGGGGTAGTAATACTTGTATCAGACAAAATGGACTTTAAAACAAAGGCCATAAAAAGGGAAAAAGAAGGTCACCACATAATACTTAAGGGAGTGGTCCAAAAGAAGGATATAACCCTAGTAAACACCTATGCACCCAACAGAGGAGCATCTAAATGTATAAAAAAAAATCATGGAGGACTTCAAGAAAGATATTGATAACACAGTCATCACTGGGGATTTTTAACAGCCACTGCCAATAATGAATAAATCTTCCAAACAAAAAATCAATAAGGATATTGTGATACTGAACAATACTTTAGATCAAATATAATTAGTCAATCTATAAGAACCTTTTATACTAATGAAACAAAATGTAAATTCTTTTCAAATAAATATGGAACATTTTCAAAGACAGATCACATGATATGGCAGAAAACAAGCCTCAACAAATTCAAAATAGAAATCATATCAAGCATATAATCAGATCACAATGTATTGAAACTAAATACCAACCTCAAGGAAAAAAACTCAAAGACATTCAGATAGAGACTGAATAACATATTATTAACTACTGAATGTGTCAAAGGTGAGACAAGGATAAATTAAAAAGTATTAGGAAGCAAATGAAAATAAACACCCAACAACCCAAGACATATGGGACACAGCAAAGGTAGTGCTGAGAAGAAAATTCTAGCATCCATTTATGATAAAAAAGAAATTCTCAACAAAGTAGGAGTAGAGGGAGCATACCTCAATATAAAGAAAGCAACATATAAGAAAACTATAGCCAATATTATACTCAATATGCAATTATTAAAAGTTTTTCCCTTAAGATCAGGAACAAAATAAGGGTGTCTGTTTATACCACTGCTGTTCAATATAGTACTGAAAGTTCTAGTTACAGAGGTCAGATAAGAAAAAAAAAGGCAAATTGAAAAGAAGAAAACAAAACAGTCATTATTTGCAGGTAACATGATAATGTACACAGAAAACCCTATAAGTTCCACCAAAAAAAGTATTTGACCTAATAAATGAATTTGCAAAATAGCAGGCAAAGTAACCATTCAGAAATTGATGGCATTTTTATACACCAACAGTGAAAAATCAGAAAGAATCTAGGAAAACTCACATTTACTATAGCAATAAGAAAAATAAAGTACCTAGGAATAAATCTAACCAAGAGCTAAAAGACCTGTACTTGGAAAACTATGGAGCACTGAAGAAAGAAATTGAGGACACAAATAAATGGAAGCATATACCATGTTCATGAATTGGAATAATTAACATCATTAAAATGTCTATACTACCCAAAGCAATTCCTGTTAAAATACCAATGGTATATTTCACAGATCTAGAATAAATATTTTAAAAAATTATATGAAACCTAAAAAGACTCCTAATAGTCTCAGTAATGTTGAGAAAGGTGAACAATGTAGGGGAGATCACAATACCTGAAATCAAACTATACTACAAGGCTACTCTAATCAAAATAATCTGATACTGGCATAAGAATAGACATATAGATTAATGGAACATAAAAGAGAGCCCAGAAATATACCTAAGTCTCTGTAGTTAATTAATATTTTACAAAGGGGGCATGAACATACAGTGTGGTAAAAATAGCCTATTCAATAAATGCTATTGGGTGAGTACAGGCAAAAAAGTGAAACCAGTCCACCAACTTACAACATATAACAGAATAAACTCAAAATGGATAAAAGAGTTAAATATAGGTCATGACACCATTAATGGCCTAGAGGAAAACATAGGCAGGAACATTTCAAATATCCTGTGTAGCAATGCTTTTGCTGGTATACATCCCAGGACAAGGGAAATAAAGGTAAAATAAACAACTGGGGCTACATCAAATTAAAAAGTGTCTGAATAGCTAAAGAAACCATCATCAGAATGAAAAGGGATCTGACTGTATGGAAGCACATATCTACCAATGATATAATCGGACAAGGATTTGATTTCCAAAATATATAGACAACACATACAACTCAACACCAGGAAGACAAACGGTCCAATTAAAAAATGGGCAAAGGCCTGAATAAACTCTTCTCTGAGGAGGACGTACAGATAGCTCTTAGACATATGAAAAGGTGCTCAACATCACTAGCCATCAGATGCTAACTAAAACCATGAGATACCACTTCACACCTGTCAGAGTGGCCATTATTAATACATCAACAAACAACAAGTGCTGGAGAGGATATAGACCAGAGGATATAGACAACCCTGGTGCATTGTTGGAGGGAATTCAAACTGGTGCAACCTTTGTGGAAAACCATATAAAGGTATCTCCAAAAATTAAAAGTAGATCTACCATATGACCAAGCAATTCCACTACTGGGTATTTATGTGAACTAATTTAAAAAGGTATATATACCTCTCTGTTTACCACAGCATTATCTACCTTATCCAACCAAGATATGGAAGTAACCTAAGTGCTCATCAATAGTTGAGTGGATAAAGAAGTTGTACATAAAATAAAATGTAATATATTGCTATTTGTAACAAAAATGGATGAACCTAGAGGGTATTACACTAAGTGAAGTAAATCAGACAAAGTTCATATCATTTCACTTATATGAGAAATCTAAAAAACAAATGAATAAACAAAAAAGAAAGAAACTCATAGAGAACAAATTAATGGGTGCTAGGGGGGTCAGGGAAAGTTGGGTGGGAAAGATGAAGGATTAAGAAGTAGAATTTAGGCCCTGGCTGGTAGCACAATGGTTAAGGCGCCGGCCTGCGAACCCAAAGGTCGCAGGTTCGATTCCCCAGCCAGGGCACATAACCAGGTTGCAAGCCAGGTCTCCAGTCAGGTCTGTGGCTGGAGGCAGGTGAAACGCAACCATACATTGATGTCTTTCTCCCTCTCTGCCTCTCTCCCTTCCCCTCTTTCTAGAAATAATGAAATAAAATCTTTAAAAAAAAAAAAAAAGAAGAAGTAGAATTTGCAGTTTAAGAATATTCACAGTGATGTAATGTACATGAAAGAGAATATAGTAAAGACAAAGGATTAAGAAGTAGAATTGGCATTTAAAAACTATTTACAATGATGTAACATACAGTACAGAGAATGTAGTTGATAATACTGTAATAACTATGTTTGGTTTCAGATAGGTACTAGACTTATCAGGGGATCACTTTGTAAGTTATATAAATGCCTAATCATTATGTTGTATATCTTAAATTAATAATATTGCATGTCGACTGTAATTTTTAAAATTTTAAGTATTAAAAAATATTCTTATAAATTGTTTAATTGTAATAATTTTCAACAAATATCAAACTTTGGGCCCATATGTTTATCTCCTTATATATTTACCTATACGATATACTTATGTAAAAATTCATTTTTAAAATTCTTACCTGAGAACAGGTTTTCATCAACTTTTAGAGAGAGAAGAAGGGAGGAATGAGTGGTATAGGGGGTAGGGGGAGAGAGAGGGGAACATTGGCTGACTCCTATATTTACCCTAACTGGGGATCTAACCTGCAACCTAGGCATGTGCCCTGACCAAAAATTGAACCAGCAGACTTTTGGAGCATGGAATGATGCTCCAACCAACTGAGTCACATGGCCAGAGAAAATCCATTTTTATAAAGATTCTAACATTTTATAAAGCTTAGTTTCTCCATGGAATATGCAGATATGTAAATGGTTTTAAAAATCTCATTAGAGGCTATGTGTTCTATATATTTTATATTTTCCCAAGTGCCCAGTATTGTGTTCTATGCATAGTAAATATCATTGACTGACTAGCAAAACTTACAAATAATTTATGAGTGACTTAATTTTGTCTTAATTTTTAGAAAATAAATAGGTTGTTATGTACCAACATTTTTTGAAGAAGTTTTCCAAAAGGAACAAAAAATAACTGTTATACATTTTAAAGGTTAATCTTCATTCTTAAGAAAAGTTCTTGCATTTATTTATTTATTTAACAAATAATTAAAACTTACTCTGGGTGAAGCATGGTTTGAAGCAGTAAGATTCAATGATGAATCCTGCCTCACAGAACATGCACACTAAGATCAAACATAAAAATCACAGTGAAGATCCAAGAAGCCAAGAAGAGGGGCAACATGATAACATGATGGCTTACTACCCTGGAGTAAGCTTGACCAGACCCATTCTGAGCCTGACTGTGAAGTAAGGTTGATGTCTGAAGTTCTTACTGTTGCATAGTGAGAACAAATAGGACCCTGAGTGCCAGTGACCTCCCCACTGAGCACAGTATACAAAAAAGCAGAAATCCCTCTCCTTGTCTCCTCAGACTACACTCATCCCTCACTGCATGGGTGACTGCTGAAATGTAGGTTTCTGTGAGAGAAAGAGAGGCAACATGGAGATGTATACCCACCCTCATGGTTCCCTGATCTCATGGAATACATGCCCAGCTGGTTTACTGGGCAGGGGTATAAATCAAGGAGAAAGAAATCTTAAGCTGTTGTTATTCATGTTAGCCTTAAAACTCAGATGAACATTTTTGTTCTTTCCTTGCCTCACAACTTACCATGACAAGCAACAGTTTTATTATCTCTGATTCAATTGAAATTCTTCTCATGAGACTTTAAATAAAAGGTATTTACTAGCTAGGATCATTTGTAGTCAAGAAAGGTTGGTCACATTAGGTTTTTCAGTCCCTGATATATAAAAAATAGAGGGAAGAAGCAGGATTCCAAAAATTTTGATATATTTAAAATATATATGTTACCAATTAACTTTTTAGCACATATGTAAACCTCATGTATACTTGGAAATTATAATATCAAAAGTCTAAGTTTGATGACCTTCATTCACCTTTCAAGCGAGGCTTAAAACAAATATCTGGAGCACATGAATCATCACAATATTTAGAAATGCTGTATATGTCCCCATTTCTTATAGCCATTCTAAGTAAAAGTGAAGAATGTGTTACATTTTGGTTCTACTAGGAAAACTAGGAATACTCTACAAATCAGAGTATTTTACATAAATAAATAGATACTGCGTTCTTTAGACTGGCAGGCCCCAAACACAAAATCATAAACTAAGCCCCTTATAAATTTCAAAAATACAGATTACCAGGCACTGCCGACAGTGATTCCAATATAATATATATAAGATGTAGCCCAGGCAATTATGTCTATTAAAAAGTCTTCAGTATCAAATGAAGGAAAAAAGTTTGCTAATCGGTGCCTTTCACTAAAGTTCTTTAGCATGCAATATTTTAGTTGAACTTGTATTCTACTCCTATTTATTATGTCTTCCTGGCCTTCTTTCTCCAAGTATAA
Source organism: Noctilio leporinus (assembly GCA_004026585.1). Taxonomy (NCBI): domain Eukaryota; kingdom Metazoa; phylum Chordata; class Mammalia; order Chiroptera; family Noctilionidae; genus Noctilio; species Noctilio leporinus. The sequence goes on from PVIW01003817.1 coordinate 115,326, forward strand.
ATCTTTTGTTATATGTATAGTCACAGTAACACTGTGATTCAATTATTTTTTGCTTTTCAAAGCTGAAATGCACCCATTTTTAATATTTTAAAATTCTAAGTCATTTCAGTCCTCAAAATAGTAATGCATATAAACAATTTACTTAACATGTTTTATATTTATAAATAAAAAAACAGAACAGTGGTACTAACTTGCCATAAACAATATTAATTAAGATATGAAGGTTGAAAATTTTTAGATTAATAAAAATAAAACTATGTTCATTTGAAAATTCCATCATTTTAGCCAAAATCTAGAATCTCTAAAATGGTTAGCAAATTGAAGATGCAGAATTTCAACTGCTTTTCTATATTGCATATGAAAAAATTTATAGACCAACCATAAAAACTTTTAGGGTATAATTAACAAAACTGAGAAAGTGGTTGGTTATCTTTTATAGAAATTCTGAAGTGGAATGTTTAAAGAAATACATTGAGAATAATTTTAACTACCAAAGGGACGATAGAAAAAGTGATTGTGAGTCTTCTTTCCTTATTTAGAATTACATATTGTATATGACATACTTTTACATAAAATAACTTTTATTATATTTTAATCTGTATGAATATAATTTGTTAAATTGAATTTCATTCACAAACTGGAAAAACAACATTGTTTGCTTGTTCAATTGTGTGTATTAAGTTAGTTACCAGCACTAGGATAAGTAGTATCTAAAACTGAATTTGTCAACAAAATGAAAAGGCAACCTAGCAAATGGGAAAAAATACTTACAACTTATGTATCAGATAAGAGCTTAATATCTAAAATATGTAAAGAACTCATACTCATATAATCTGATATAAAAATTGTCAGAGGATATGAATTTTTTTCCAAAGAGGACATACGGATGGCCAACAGGTAAATAAAAAATGCTCAACATCACTACTCTAGGGACATGAAAGTTGAAATCACAATGAGATATGACCTCACACTGGCCAGAAATGCAGTCATCAAAAAGACAAGAAGTAGTTAAGTGTTGGCAGGCTGTGGAGAAGAGGGATCCCTTGGTGTCCTGTTAGTGACAAAGTAAATTGGTGCAGCTACTGTGAAAAACAGTAGGGTGATTCCTCCATCATAAACAAAAATAGAACTACCATATAATCCAGCAACTCTACTGGGCATTTATCTGAAGAAAATGACACCCATGACCATATTGATTGTAGCATTATTATTTTTTTAAATTAATTTATTGTTCTATTACAGTTTTCCCATTTTTCCCCCATTGCTCTCCCCTGCCACACCCACCCTATCTGCTCTCCCACAGTCTATGTTGTCTATATCCATGGGTCATTTGTATTAGTTCCTTGACAAAACCCTTCCCCTTCTTTTCTCCCTCTAACCCTCCCCTCTCCCCTCTGGTCACTGCCAGTCTGTTCCTTGTTTCTATGCCTCTGGTACTATTTTGCTCATTTGTTTGTTTTGTTCATCAGTGTCCTGTATTAGGTGAGATCATGCAATACTTGTCTTTCACTGCCTGGCTTATTTCACTAAGCATAATACTATCCGGTTCCATCCATGCTATCGCAAAAGCAAAAGGTAAGAGTTCCTTCTTTCTTTCTGGTGCATAGTATTCATTGTGTAAATGTACTACAGTTTTTGATCTATTCATCCACTGATGGAAACTTTAGCTGTTTCCAGGACTTGGCTATTGTGAATAGAGCTGCTATGAACATAAAGCTGCATGTTTTTCTGAGTTGGTGTTTTAGAATTCTTTAAGTACACCCTAGTAGTGTAATCACTGGATCAAAAGGCAGTTCAATTGTTTAGTTTTTTGAGGAAATTCTATTATTTATAAAAGCGAAAACATGAAAAGCAACTTGAATGTCCATTAGTGGATGAATGAATAAAGAAAATGTGATATATTATTATTATGTGATATACTCATTCAGTCATAGAAAGGAGATCTTGATATTTGAGAGAACTGAAAGTAATGCATGTCAGTTATATTTCAGTTAAAATATTTTGATAATACCACACAAATTTTACTTTTGAAGATGCTGTCTGGAATAGAAATTATAATTTTAAAAGCTTCCCAGATGGTTCTAATGTGCAGCTTAAGTTGAGAACCATTGATCTAATGGGACACAGATATGCATACAAGAATCAGATACAAACAAGTTCAAAAGTCAGTGATCAGATTTATGTCACTTCAAGATGTCAAGGACCACGTGTTCTTTCATCTTTTTGCTCTACCATAACCTGCTTTGCCGTCCAAAGTGAATGTGCCAACTCTGGCCATTGTGTCCACATTTTAGCCAGCCAGGAGACAGAAGAGGAAAAAGATCATGCAAAAGCCCTCAATGAGAAAACACCTCAGAAGTTTCACATACAACTTTTCCTTTCATTCAAATGACCAGAACACAATTACACTAGATCACTCCAAGGTAATAGAGGCATAAACTAGTTTTTATTTTTGGATAGTATCTTCTTTGTTAAAAATTCACAAATTATATCACTATAGGAAAGGGGGAAATTGGGTATTAAAAATAACATAGTGCCCTGGCTGATGACACAGTGGATAATGTGCCAACCTGTGAACCCAAAGGTTGCTGGTTTGATTCCCCAGCCAGAACACATAACCAGGTTGCAAGTCAGGTCTCCAGCCAGCTCTGTAGCTGGAGGCAGGTGAAAGGCAAACATACATTTATGTCTCTCTCCCTCTCTACCTCTCTCCCTTCCCCTCTCTCTGGAGATGATAAATAAAATATTAAAAAAAAAAAAAAAAAAAACCTAAAAGAAAACTAAAACAACTGAGCTTTATGTAATACTTAAAAAAAATAACATAGTTATTTCCTCAGGAGGTTAAAATTCAATAGAATTCCGTAGATTAGACTGTAATTGATGAGAAAATAGACAGATAAAATTGTCAGTAAAGTTTCTGGATTTACATGGAGAAAACCAGTCTTACCGATTTTCTCATTACCATTACTTCAGGATGGTATTTCCAAATATTCTTGTATTAACTGTAAGTGAAAAATTTTGCATTCCCTCCTACCTCCAGTAGCAACTTGACTTTCAAGAAAAAGGAAATGAAAAAGAACACATCAGTCTAGGCAAAAATAATTTCTTCTCAAATTCAAACCTTTGTTGTTTTGCTTCTTATCCACAGGCCAAAATCATAAATATGTGAGATACTTTTCCTAGGCTATCTCTTCAGTGTAAAGCTTAATGTTAACTCTAATAGATTCTATAAAAGGCATCTCCTTGACTCTCTGGAGATAGATTTGGGAGATATTTGCCTGAAGAACTACCTTTAGAAAGTCTTAAATGTGGTTAACAGAAGCCAAAGACCAATTGAAGGTAGTTAAGGCAATTCCCCTTCTAAGATAATGACAACCAAGAATGGGAGGATTGACTGCCACCAGAACACAATTTTAAGCAAATAATAATGTTATGTGAGAAAGATCTAGGTATAGACCTACACATGGGCAAGTGCACTGATATTGCTATCAGTTAATTATAAGTCCACAATGTATGTGTAATTTTGCCCACAAAAAGAATTTTATTTTTCATTGAAAAGTAGCACTTGAAAAAAACTTTAACATAGATGTATTTCTTCAACAACATTTTTAGGTTATTTCACTTATTTATTTTTTTTAAAGATTTTATTCATTATTTTTAGAGAGAGGGGAAGGGAAGAAGGGAGAGAAACAGCAACATATGGTTGCTTTTCACCTGCCTCCAGCTAAGAACCTGGCTAGAGACCTGGCTTGCAACCTGGGTATGTGCCCTGAGTGGGAATTGAACCAGCAACCCTTGGGCTTGCAGGCCAGTGCTCAATCACTGAGCCACACCAGCCAAGGCCATAGGTTGTTTTGAAATATCTTTACTTTGTTTAAGTACATAGAGGAATGGTGAAAGAATCTGAAAGAGAGCATTTGAAACAAGTGAATGAGGTTAACATCAGCTATAACTGGATGAATTGATATCAGGTGCCTAAGTTTGCCAAAGGACACATCATCATTGCTATGATTATTCAGAAAATAAGTAAATCATAATTTAAATCTAATAATGAAAAACATCAGTTTTATTCAAAGCCAAGCTAAATATAGCATTAATATTCCTCCATAAGCTCTACTATTTCAGTTTTCTTCAGCTTCCTAAAGAACTGGTTGTTTCTAATTTTCCTTTTCAGAAATTTCTGCATTATTCTGGATTATAATGCATCATGTTTAGCTGTCTACACATGACCTGATGGAGCATAAAGATGGGACTAAACAACTACCTATTCTTCTTCACGGACATTTTGGGGCCCCGCATCATTCCACATCAAAGTTTGAATATCAACACCTTCCCAAGTTGATATGTCACAAAGGATACATTTTAGGTAGTTGCAGGCCATTGATTAATTGTGGATATTGGTCAAGACATATCAAAAATCTTAAAGAAGAAAATAAAAGGCTTCGAGTTATAGGAAAAAGTGTTCTAAAGAGATACATAGGAAAGAAAGGGGAAAAGTTGTTGAAATCAAACTTGTTAAGCAGGAATACCAGAGATACAGAAGTACTAAATGTTTGCACATTTAAAAACCATGATATTTCAGGAGGAAAAGAGGACACATCCCATTACCCAAGATATGACATTTACCTGTGAACCTGCTATGTCTTTCTCATTCCTTGCTTTCTTCTCAGGTGAGATAATGTGGAGAAAGTGTATTAAGTACCTTGAAAAAATATCTTTAAGTGTTTCAGCATAGGCCCTTCAAGTGCTACCAGCACACTCACAGGCAGAAGCTATTTGAAATAACAGAAAGTTCATCCTTTCCTGCCCTTTTTCTCCAAAGAGATTCAGGAACAGTAAGTGTTTACAATAAGACCAAACTTTGTGTTTCTCCTTCCCTTCTTTGGGGGATTTTCTCTTCAGATGTCCATAATCCTACTGCATAATCTGAACTTCACTCACCTTCTCTGTCAAACCCGCCTAGAGCAGACATTGCTAGTTTTCATGGACGGAATTTGGACTCAACTCTCCCAAACACACTAAGGAGCCCTCATACTAAACCCCAACCTCCCCTTAAATAACTTGGGGCACTTAATTAAAACAACATTGATGTTCCCAGTCAAGTCAATCAATGGAAATAGGGGGACATAGGTGATGACAGTTTTTGAAACTCCTCATGTGATCCCACTCAAAAGCCTGGGCTGAGAGCCATTTTTTAAGCCTTGCTTCTCAAGATTTAATTGCATAAAAATCACTTGGATGGATGTTAACAACTTATTGTGATGATTATTTTACAATATATACAAGCATCAAATCATTATATTGTAAACCTAAAACTAATATAATGTTGTCGATTTTATCTAAAAAATAACTAGGAGATAAAGAATAAAGTAAAATAAAAATTCAAAGAGGAAGGTTAGTCTTTCCTGGAACTACTAATTCTAGCCCATAATGATGCAAACTGGACTACTTGAAAAATATGACTTTTCTAGAGAGAAAAAAATAATCAATGAAAGTAACACTTATAAAAGATCCTAGATTAAAAGAGGGGAGCAAAAAGGGGATGGATGTAATACAACAACAATAAAATTGAAAAAAAAAAAAAAAAAAGATCCTAGATTGTACCTGTTCTTTGTTTTTGCTTTTTTTTTTTTTTTTTTCCTTTTTCTGATAGAGGTCTGGGTTACTTTTGAAAGAGAGAAAAGAATTATTTTTCTTTAATTTCCAAAATAAAAATAAATGTGATTAATATGAGAAAATACCTCTTAAATGACTATAGGATGTTCTAGGTAGTAGCTGCCCTATTTACAGACTTTTCTAGGGCAGGAACAGAGACAGAAACATGGAATTGGGCATTCAGCTAGGCTCTTGTAGAAGTTTTAACACAGATAAAAAAAAAATCATTTAAGGAACTAACTCTTCTAATGACACAAATAAAATATAATTTCCCAAAACCAAGATTTTTCAATAGAATCCAGTCATTTTAATATGCATTATTGTTTGAATACATACTGTATCCAAAATTTCTGTTTAAAGACCATGGTATTGTCCTCTTATATCCAGATGCCTCCAAAGCACCAATTTGCAGTGCATCATTAAAACACATCACTGAGACTTCAAAACATCTATTTTTTTATCCAGGTGTTTTAATTGCATGCAGGTACCATTATTGACTAATAATACTGATGATTGAAAAAGGGCCTTCCTGTTCAGTGTGAAGGTCAAATTTAGATTTTATTTGTTTCCTTTCATTTTGGTCTTATTTCATTTTATGCTGTATTATCTTATGACAGGAAAATGAAACAAAAGGAAATGAAACTTTATACACATTTTATTTCAAATTACAGTTTATATAAGCATCAAACATAAATGTTTTGTTTAATTTCTTAGGTTGATACCTTCTGGTTTCCCGAAATATAATATCCATTATAATCCCTGTTTGCAGACACCTTGAAATATTTATTGAAAAATACAATACAGATTCTAAAACATAATCTTCTTTTATGAATACTGGCACTGTTTCACCCAGCTCTGTGGAAGATTTAAGAAAAATTGCAGGGCAAGATCAGACATTGTTTATATCTCACCCCCAGCAAGATATAACTTTACTCTTGGCTGACCTTTAAGCAAAAGCAATGCTTACGTAACCAAGTAAGCTTAAAACTAAACAGGAAAAGCCACAGAGCTAGGAATAAACTACAAACTTATGCTATTTGTTAAAACTGAGATTTTTATCATGTTGCTCAAAAAACTACCAAAGTTCCCCAAATGGAAAAATGTAACCAATGTTCTATCTTTGCTATCTGAATGTATATATAGATATTTCAGTATATAAAATAAGTTATTCAGAAGTCTACTATAAAAGGCATTGCAGTATTTTTTTAAATGTTAAGCAGTACTACTGGCAAAATTTTAAAATACTTGTTTAAGATTTTATTTTTTTTAGAGAGAGGGGAAGGGAGAGAGGCAGAGAGGCAGAGAAACATCAGTGTATGGTTGCCTTTCACCTGCCTCCAGCTATGAATCTGGCTGGAGACCTGGCTTGCAACCCAACCTGGTTATGTGCCCTGGCTGGGGAATTGAACCAGTGACCTTTGGGTTTGCAGGCTGGTGCCTTATCCACTGTGCCACCAGCCAAGGCTATGAGAAAATGAAATTTTTGAAGGACCTGCATTTTATATTCAAATATTGATGATAATTAATGTGTGTGCTATATTGTTCCTAACACATTCTGAGATTATTTTAAAATAGATTTATCTATTTTAAGCACAGCCTTATCAAGGAGCAGAAGATTAACTTCTTAAAGTCTTTTTTTAACTTTATCATTTGCAATACGTAATCAAGTTAATAGTGGCTAAATTTTATATTTAATAAAAATTTAAACAATTTTGCCAAGAAGAAAAAAATAAAATAGTACAATATAGAAATACTTTAAGGCAGAGGCAAGAAAGGGGAGCAGCTTAGACAAGAACCTAGTATAAAGGAACCATGGACATGGACAACAGGTGGGATTGACTTTGGGGGGAATGGATGGGTGGGGAGGGGGACAGAGGGGAGCAAAAAGGGGATGGATGTAATACAACAACAATAAAATTAAAAAAAAAAAAAGAAATACTTTAAGATTTTGCTTTAGTTACATACAAATACCTTTAGCAAATTTTAGCTCCATTTTGATGTCCCTATAATCATAGTATCTTTAAATTTTGACAGAATTGAATAGCCATCAAGTACATTTTATATTTAATATGCAGTAGAAACTTTATTAAATCTGTAAGTACTTTTAAAAATTATTTAAACAATGAAGCTATGACATAAATTGCTATTGAAGGAATATGAAAAAATAGCTAAAGAATGAAAACTAAAATTGCATTAAAATGTATGAAATGAAGTCCAAGTAGTATAATGGGAGATTATATCTTAGTACCTAACAGGAGCACCTACCTAAGTGACTTTTGGTAGAAGGAGGGTAATGGAGAAGAACCCTTGTTTATAAAGAAGAAACAATGAGCTAAAGAAAATATAACTTATCATAAAAGTAAAGGTAACTTGATATCACTAGAGTAATGGACATCAGAAGGTCAAGGATGAAGTTGAAGAAGGAAGCTGGTCTGGAAGAGCCCTGTAGCCATGTATGAAGGTTAAGTGATATCTGAAAGAATAAAAAGAAAAGCCAATAACCACAACCAAAGGTTTTAAACAGGAGACTGAGAGGGTCATGTGAGCTCTTACTGGTAATCTTCTTGGTTGCATTTGGAGAATGAATGGAAAAAATGCAAGATCAAATTCCAGAAGAAAGTCAGTATTGGGAGCTGTATTAGTTAGAGTTCTCCAGAGAAACAGGACCAATAGGACATAAAGATTTATATAAGAGAAGAGTTATTATAGGAACTGGCTAACTGGGTTCTGGAGGCTGACTCCCACATCTGCTGTCAGAGAGCTAGAGAACCAGGAAAGCTGAGTCTGAAGACCAGGGAGACAGGGTTGAGAGCTGGAAGAATGTCACTGGTTTAAGTCCCAGAGTCTAAAGTCCTGAGAAACAGGATTTGCTCCGATATTCGAAGGTTGGAGAAAATGGACACCCCAACTCTAGAAGAGACTGAGAATTTGCCTTTCCTTCACCTTTTTAAAATTGTATTTGAGCCTTCAGTGGATTGGGTGATACTCAACAATATTGGTAAGCATTGATCTTTTACCTCATTCTATTGAATTGAACGCTAATCTCTTCCAGAAACATCCTCACTAACTCAGAAACAATGTTTTGCCATTTCTCTGGGATCATTTAGCCCAATCAAGTTGATATATAAAATTAACCATCATGGGAACATATGACATTAAACCCAGCAATATGGAAGGACAGAAGAAAATGTATTTTGAAACATTTTAGGAAGCATTGGATTTTATATACTCAGTAAGGGAAAGAAAAATGGCCATGGCATTCACTGAAATAGGAACATGGACATGTGGGGCCAAGCTGTGAACCAAGGCTAGTTGCTGCTAGTGCTGGGTCTGGGGCAACTTAGCAAGAAGTATGGGGCTTGCTGATGCCAGATGCTTCTTATTTGAGAGAATTTAGGAAAATCTGAATCATGGGGTTGAGATGAGACAAGGTATTCTTGTGGAAAAGTAACTGGAAACAACTTGGGTGGGCCTTAAAAATGAGTGGGAGAGGACCTCAGATTGCCAGGGTTGGGCAAACAGTGTCAGCTGGTTGATAGAGTCAAATATGGCATCTGCCTGCCTGTTCTGTGGCTCTGTGGTAGGGGAGGGCTCAGATAAGGAATATTGGCCTCTGCCATCACTTTTGTCTGGAAAAAAGCTTTCCTCCAGCTCCCACTCTGGTGCTGGAAAATTCAAGTCCTCCCTGTGTGTCTCTGATGCTTTCACTCTGCTGCCCCAGTGCTGGAGCTCTAGCTGAGGGGCTTGTGAAATTATACAATAACATGTTTACTACAACATTAGCTGATACACAATTTAAAGGTGCTGGGTATGAGGTCAGTGGAAAAAGAAAGCAGTTGCATGGCACTATTTAAAGTATCTTAGGGAGCTTCCATAAGACTATGAGATGATTTTTTAACAGGAACATTTCAGGCCAGAAGGGATTGGCATGAAATATTCAAAGAGATGAAATACAAATATTCAAAGAGATGAAGGACCTATCAACAAGGCTACTTTATCCACCTAGCAAGGCTATAATTTTAAAAAAATTAATTCGGTGTTGTTGTATTACATTTATCCCATTTTTCTCCCATTGCTCTCCCCTGTCCCACCCTTCTCATCCCCTCAACCACAGTCAATCCCCGATGTTGTCCATGCCCATGTGTAAATTATACTAGTTCCTTGACTAAATTATTCCCCTTCTTTGCCCCTTTTTCCCACTCAGTCCTCCCCTCTGGACACTGTGCCTGTTCTTTCCGTGCATCTGGTTCTATTTTGATTACTTGTTTGTTTTGTTCATTAGGGCCCTGTATTAGGTGAGATCATATGGTATTTATATTTTGCTGCCTGGCTTATTTCACTAAGTATAATACTCCCCAGTTCCATCCATGTTGTCAAAAAAGGTAGGCATTTCTTCTTCCTTTCTGCTGCATAGTATTCCGTTGTGTAAATGTACCAAAGTTTTTGATCCATTCATCCGCTGATGGGCACTTAGGCTGTTTCTAGCATCTGGCTATTATAAATAGTGCTGCTATGAACATAGGGGTACATAGGTTATTTGGAATGGATGTTTCAGGATTCTTCAGGTATAATCCTAGCAGTGGAATCACTGGATCAAAAGACAGTTCATTTTGATTTTGATTTTTTGAGGAAACTCCATAATGTTTTCCATAGTAGCTGGACCAGTCTGCATTCCCACCAAAAATGAATGAGGGTTCCTTTTACTCCACATCCTTGCCAGCACTTGTTATTTTTTGATTTGTTAATGATGGCCATTTTGACAGGTGTGAGGTGGTATCTCATTGTGGTTTTAATTTGCATCTCTCTGATAGCTAGTGATGTTGAGAATTCTTTCATATCCCTATAGGCCCTTTTCATGTTCTCCTCTGAGAAGTGTTTATTTATATCCTTTCCCCATTTTTAAAAATTGGGTTGTCTGTCTTCCTGGTGTTGAGTGGTATGAGCATAAGTTCTTTATATATTTTAGAGATCAAACCCTGTCTGAGGTGTCATTGGCAAATGTGTTTTCCCATATGGTTGGTTCCCTTTCCATTTTGCTGATGTTTTCTTTAGCTGAGCAAAAACTTTTAAGTTTGATGTAGTCTCATTTGTTCATTTGTTCTTTATTTCCCTTGCTCTTGGAGAAATATCAGTTAAAATATTGTTGCATGGGATATCAGCAATTTCACTGCCTATTTTTTTCCTTGAGGACTTTTAAGCTTATGTTTAAGTCCTTTATCCATCTGGAGTTTATTCTGGTGTATGGTGTAAGTTGGTGGTCTAGCTTTATTTATTTATTTCTTTTGCATGTTGCTGTCTAGTTCTACCAACACTACTTGTTGAGGAGGAGGTTATTTTCACTCCATTTTATGTTCCTTCCCCCTTTGTCAAATAGTAATTGACCATAGAGACATGGGCTTATTTCTGGGCTCTCTTATCTGTTCCATTGATCTATATGTCTATTCTTATGGCTGTACCAGACTGTTCTGATTACAGTGGCCTTGTAATACAGTTTATATCTGGTACTCTGATTTCTCCTACTTTGTTCATCATTCTCAAGATTGCTCTAGCTATCTGTGGTGGTTTTAGGCTCCATACAAATTTTTGAAGTATTTGTTCTAGCTCTGAGAAATATGTCATTGATATTTTAATAGTGATTACATTGTATCTATAAATTTCTTTGGGTAGTATGGACATTTTAATGATGTTAATTCTTTCCATCCATGAACATGGTATATGCTTTCATTTATTTATATCTTTCTTAATTTTTTTCTTCAATGTTCTGTAGTTTTCTGAGTACAAGCCTTTTAGCTTTGGTTAAGTTTATTCCTGAGTACTTTATTTTTTTGTTGCTATTGTAAATGGGATATTTTTTCTAGTTTCTATCTCTGATGTTTGATTGTTGGTGTACAAAAATGCCTTCAATTTCTGTATATTGACTTTATATCTAGTTATTTTGCCAAATGTGCTTATTAGGTTGAGTAGTTTTTTTGGTAAAGTCTATAGGTTTTTCTATATACACTATCATGTCATCTGCAAATAATGTTTTACTTCCTTCTTTCTACTTTGAAGCCTTTCATTCCTTTTTCTTATGTGGTAGCTATGGCTAGAACTCCAAATCAATATTGAAAAGAAGTGAAGAGAGTGGATACCCTTGTCTTGTTCCTGATTTTAGGGGGAAAACTTTTAGTTTTTGCCAATTGAGTATGATATTGGCTGCAGGTTTGTCATATATGGCCTTTATTATGTTGAGGTATGCTTCTTCTATTCCCACTTTGCTGAGTGGTTTTATCATAAATAGGTGCTGTCCTTTATCAAATACTTTTTCAGCATCTATTGATATGATCATATGGTTGTCTTTCATTTTGTGTATGTGGTATGTTACATTTATAGATTTGCGAAAGTTGTACCATCCTTGCATCCCTGGAATGAATTCTACTTGATCATGGTGTATGATCTTTTTAATGCATTGCTGGATCCAGTTTGCCAATATTTTCTTGAGGGTTTTAGTCATCTATGTTCATTGGTGATATTGGACTATATTTTTTCTTTCTTTGTTGTGTCTTGACCTGTTTTTGAGATTAGAATAATCCTGGTCTTATAAAAATAGTTTGGGAATCTTCAAGCTATTTGGATTTTTTGGAATAGGTTGGGAAGGATAGAAGTCAGTTCTTCCCTAAACGTTTACTAAAATTTGCCTTTGCAGCCATCTTGTCTGGGGCTTTTCTGTGCTGGGAGTTTTTTGATTACTGCTTCAATTTCGCTAATTGTTATTGGTTTATTCAGGCTTTCTGCTCCTTCTGGATTCAGTTTTGGAAGATTATATGTTTCCAGGAATTTCTCTGTTTCATACAAGTTTTTAAGTTTCTTCTCATATATGAAGTATGTCCTCAAAGTATCAGCTATGCCAACTGTTTTAATCATATTGACATTGGCTCAATACTTTTGAAACAAACCTTCTAATTGTTTGTAGTGATTTCTTACAATCCCTTGTATTTCCATGGTATCTGTTGTGATTTCTGCTTTTTCAGGTTTGATAATTATTTGGGTCCCTTCTCTCTCTCTCTCTCTCTCTCTCTCTCTCTCTCTCTCTCTCTCTCTCTCTCTGTCTCTCTGTCTCTCTCTCGGATGAGTCTGGTAAAGGCTTGTTGATAGTGTTTATCTTTTCAAAGAACCACTTCCTGGATTCATTGATCCTTTGTATTGCTCTTTTAGTCTCTATGTTGTTAAATTCTGCTCTGATCTTCATTATTTCATTCCTTTTACTCACTCTGGGTTTTGTTTGTTGTTCTTCTGGTTCTTGTAGCTGTAGGGTTAAGTTGTTTATTTGAGATCCTTCAATCCTTTTTAGGTAGGCCTGTATTGCTATGAACTTCCCTCTCAGGACTGCCTTCACTATGTCCCATAAGTCTTGGGCTATTGTGTGTTCATTTTTGTTTGTTTCCTGAAACTTTTTAAATTTCTTCCTTGACTTCATTGTTAACCCATTTATTATTTAATAGCATGTTATTCAGTCTATATGAATTTAAATGTTTTTGGGATTTTTCCTTGAGGTTGGTTTCTACTTTTATGCTGCTGTGATGTGAGATGTTAGATATGATTTGAATTTTGTTGAATGTGTTGAGGCCTGTATTGTGTCCTATTATATGGTCTATCTTTCAGAATGTTCCATGTACATTTGAAAAAAAAAATGTGTACTTTGCTTCTTTGGGGTAAGATGTTCTGTATATATCAATTAAGTCCATTTGATCTAGAGTGTTGCTCAATGCCATAATATCTTTGATGTTTCTTTGCTTGGAAGATCAGCCCATTGTTGATAATAGAGTGTTAAAATCCCCTATAATGAGCGTGTCGTTGTCAATGTCTTTCTTGAAGTCCTGCAAGATTTCCCTTATATACTTGGGAGCTCCTATGTAGGGTGTATATATATTTACAAGGGTTATATCTTCTTGCTGAATTGTTCCCTTAAGTATTATGAAATGTCCTTCTTTTTCTTAATGGCCATTGTTATAAAATCTATTTTGTCTAATATACTCATAATTAAAACAAAAAATAAATAAATAAAAGTACTTGACTAAATGGCTTCACAGGTGAATTTTACCAAACATTCAAAGAACTAACACCTATGTTTCTTAAATTAATCCAAAAAAAAAAAAAAAAATTGGAGAGGTGGAAAGAATCCCAAGCCCATTTTATAAGGCTAGCATTATCCTGGTTCCAAAACCAGAAAAAGACACTATAAAAATAGAAAAAGATAAGGCAATACCTTTGATGAATATAGATGCTAAAATATTCAACAAAATACTAGTGGTCCAGATTTAGCAATACATTAAAGAGATCATTTACAGTGATCAGTAGCATTTTTAACAGGGATGTAAGGTTGGTAAAATATCTGCAAATCAATAAACATGATGCACCACATAAAAATGAAGGATTAAAAATCACATAGTCATATCAATAGATGCAGAAAAAGCAGTCAATAAAATAGCACCTATTTGTGAAAAAATTCTCAAGTGGGAATATACAGAATACCCCTCAACATAATAAAAGCCATATACAGCAAACACACAGTCAACATCATACTCATGGGCAAAAACTATAAGAACTTCCCTTAGATGTGGAACTAGACATGGATATCTGCTTTCACCACTCTTCAATATAGTGCTAAAAGTACTACTCATAGTAATAAGGCAAGAAGAAGAAACAAAAGACATCCAAATTGGAGAGACAAAAGTAAACCTATCATTATTTGCAGATAACATGATACTGTATTTAGAGAACCCTAAAGATTCCACAAAAAATATTAGAACTATTCAATAAATTCAGTAAAGTAGCAGGATATAAAATGAATGTCCAGAAATCAGTTTCATTTTTATACACCAATAATAAATTGTTAGAAAGGAAATGTAAGAAAATAATCCCAGACACAATGGCTCCAAAAGAATAAAACACGAATAAATTTATCTAAAGATGTAAACGACCTATATTAGAAAAATTATAAGACATTGAAGAAAGAAATTGAAGAAGATAAAAATAAGTGGAAGCATATACCATGTTCATATATAGGAAGAATTAACATTATTAAAATTTCAAAGAAATCTATAGGTTCAGTTTAACTCCTATTAAGATACCAAATGGCATATTTTGCAGAACTAGAACAAATATTTCAAAAATTTTCATGAAAACCAACCCCCCCCAAAAAAAGAACCAAAACAACAACAACAACAACAACAACAATAACAAAATTCTGAACAGCAACAGTGACTTTGAGAAAGAAGAACAAATTTGGATGAAGCACACTACCTACCTAATATCTAACTATACTGAAAGGCCGTAGTAATTAGAACAGCATGACATAAAAACAGGCATATATAAGTGCCCATCAGTGGATGAATGGATCAAAAAACTTTGGTATACTTACACAATGAAATACTACACAGCAGAAAGAAAGAAGGAACTCCTACCTTTTGCAACAACATGGATAGAACTGGAAAGTATTATGCTTAGTGAAATAAGCCAGTCAGTGAAAGACAAATGCCATATGATCTCACCCATTACAGGACACTAATGAACAGAACAAACAAATAAGCAAAACAGAACCAGATACATGAATACAGTGAATAGACCTTCGGTGAGCCGAGGGGAGGGGGAAGGGGGTAAGGAAAGGGGGGAGGAGTAGGCAAAGAAGGGGAGCAGTTTAGTTAAGGAATTATCATGGAAGAACCATGGACATGGACAAGTGGGATTGACTTTGGAGGGGAGTAGGTGGGTGGGGAAGGAGAGAGAGGGAAGAGGAAATGGAATGGATGTAATACAACAATAATAAAATTAAATTAAAAATAAAAAAGAAGTACAAATAGGTAGTTATAGAATAACTATGGGGATATAAAGTACAGTATAGGAAACAGACTAGCCAAACAACTTATATGCATGACCCAGGGATATGAATAATGTTGGGGGGATTGCCTGAGAGAATGAGCAGTGCTGGGTGGGGAGGGGCAAAGGGGGAAAAAATCAGGACAACTGTAATAACATAATAAATAAAATATAATTAAAAAACTAAACAGGCATATAGAGTAATACAACAGAATAGTGATCTCATAAATAAACTCACATCTTTATAATAAAAAATGTTTGACAAATGATACAGAAATATAATGGAGTAAATATTCTTTATTCAGTAAATGATGTTGGGCAAATTAGGCAGATATGTTAAAAAAATGAATCTAGATTACCTTCTTACACATACACAACAATAAACTCATAATGGATTAAAAGCCTCAATGTCAGACTCAAAATTATAAAATTCCTAGAAGAAACCATAGGCAGAAATATCTTGGACATTTCTCATAGCAATACATTTGCTAATATATCTCCTTGAGGGAGGAAAAGAAAAATATAAACAAATGAGACTACATCAAACTAAGAACGTTTTTGCAAGGTAAATATCAACAATATTAAAAGACAACCCACTGAATGGGAGACTATATTCAACAGTACATCTGATAAAGAGTTAATAGACAAAATGTATAAAGAACTTATAAAACTCAGCACCACAGAATCAAGCAATCCAATTAAAATATGGGCAAAGAACCTGAAAGAATCTTCTCCAAAGAGGACATACAGATGGCCAATAGACATATGAAAAGAATCTCAATGTCACTAATCAGAAAAATGCCAATTAAAACTACAATGAGATACCACCTCATACCCATCAAAATGGCTATCATCAATAAAGGGTCTACTCAAGAAACATGTATAAATAACCCATGGACATGGACATTGACAACAGGCTGGATGGACTGTGAGAGTGGGGGTTGGGCAGGGCAGGGGAGAACAATAGGGGAAAATTGTGACAACAGTAATTGAACAACAATAAAGTTTTTAAAATGATCAATAAACAATTATTTGGGAGGATGTGGAGAAAAGGGAACCCTGTGTTCTGTTTTTCAGAAGGCAGATTTGTACACCCACAGTAGAAAACAGTATGGAGTTACCTCAAAACATTAAAATGAAATTGGCCCTGGTTGGTAGCACAGTGGATAGGGTGCCGGCCTGCAAACCCAAAGGTTACAGGTTCAATTCCCCAGCCAGGGGACGTAACAAGGTTGCAAACCAGGTCTCCAATCGGGTCTGTGGCTGGAGGCAGGTGAAAAGTAGCCATACATTGATGTCTTTCTCCCTCTCTGCCTCTCTCCCTTCCCCTCTTTCTAAAAATAATGAAATAAAATCTTTAAAAATATATATATATATAATGAAATTGCCTTATGCCCCAGTGATTCCACTTATGTATATCTATCTGAAGAAACTTAAAACACAAACTAAAAAGAATACATGCACCTTTTCATTGTTCATTGCAATCTTATTCACAATAGCCAAGATTTGTAAGCATCCCAAAGCCCATTTGTAGAGTAGTGGATAAAAAAGTCAAAATGGAATACTACCTAGTTGCAAAAAAGAAAGGAAATTTTACCCTTTGTGACACCATGGTTGGACCTGGAGACCATTATCCTAAGTGAAATAAGCCAGTCAGAGAAAGGCAAGTACCGTCTGATTTCACTCATACATGAAACCTATTAAACAGAATGAACTAACGAGTAGACTCATAGTTAGACAGAAAGCTGACTGCTATTAGGTGGGGGAATTTGTGGGTTGGAAAGACTAATCCAAAAAACAGAAATAAAGAGGAAAAACTCATGTATGCCAATATCAGTAAGGTGATTTCTAGGGAGAGGGGAGTATTGGGAGAAGAGCAGGAGTTTATATGGATGATAAATAATAACAAATTGAGATGACCTGGGATGGTGTATACATAATACAGTGTATAAGTGATATGTTGTTGAATTGTTCACCTGAAATCTGTATAACTTGGTTAACCAGGGCCATCCCAATAAATTTAATAAAAAGAAAAAGGTTAATAATGAAATATTTTTAATAACAGTTTAGTAAGGGACTAATGTATTATGTTAAGGACTGATTTATTTTTATTTTGGATAAACAGAGCCTTTATCCAATTATTTGATTTATGAATGAAAGTCTTGGGTCTTCTGGTCAATCTAGTTTCTAGGAGAATTATTTTCTATGGTATAATCTTCAATGCTTTGTCTAATCTTCTTTATCAAATGACTAATAATAGAGGCTTTATTTATTTATTTTTCTACTTTTTCCTCAACAAAACATCTGTGGTCTAATAGTCCTCACAGAGAAACTTGCTTACAACTTTCTGCCAGAATGCTTAATCATTTTATAGGCATATTTGCTCCTCAGAGCAGTCCCAAACTTCTTAGTGATCCCAAAGCTGTTGTACTATGTGTTGTCTGGGTGAACTAAAACAAAGTAAAAATATGAAATCTCTGTTTTTTCTCTTCAAAATAGTCAGGCATCCTGAAATTAGACAGTTAATTAAATACAAACCTGACTTTGCTTGATTGATTTGTTTCAGAAAAGGTTTAGGTATTTACAAAGATGCATATGGTGTAGCAAAATAAAAATGATTTCCAACTTGTATAAGGAATTAAAAGAAAAGACTATGAAGGAGGAAAGAAAGAAAGAATCAGGAATGAGTTCAGGGATACAGGATGCATGAGGTGATATCCAAAAGGCAAACTCAAAATGTACTCTAAGCTTGAAATAAGGGAAAATGTCACTTAATTACAAGGCAGGCAGTATCTACAAGGGAAAAATAATAAAGCATTAGTGCAGGAGTCCATTAAGTTTGTTTTGCATCCAAGAGGAAGAGAGGGGATTCTTTATTAAAAAAATGGAAAATAAGTTCCCGTCATTGTAACAGACATAGAAAGGAGTTTCTTGGCTGTGTCTAATGATGCCCCTCATAGAGACATGTGACATTACTTATAAAATATTTTATTAATTATTTTTAGAGAGAGAGGAAGGAAGAGAGGGAGAGAGACATCAATGTACTGTTGCCTTTCATCTGCCTCTAGCTATGAACCTGGCTGGAAACCTGGCTTGTAACCTCGTTACGTACCCTGGCTGGGAATCAAACCAGCGACCTTTTGGTTCACAGACTGGTGCACCCACTGTGCCACCAGCCAGGGAGGGACTTACTTATGTTTTAAAAGGAATCTGAGGAGTGGAAAAGAATTGGGTGTCAAATTATCAGTATGAATCCTAGTCATAAAGGGCTGAGAGCCATACATATATCATAGTTTTGTTTGTCTATTGAAAAATAGAAGATTACAAAATAAATGGTACTGTGTGCAGTATTTTTGTTGTGACTTATTTTATGAATTAACAAGCAGGAATAGCCAAAGTTAACAACCCCTGAAATTGAGCTATGGCAGAGTGAAAAGAGCTCTGGATTGGACTGAAAGTTGAGCTTTTAGTTCCCTCTCTGCTAACTTCTAACAGTGTAGTTTTGCTAGGGCAAGTTATGGATGATCCTACTAAGACTCAGATTTCATATCCATAAATAGGGGTTTAAAATACCAATGTAGAAGATTTTTGTAAAAAATTAAGCAAAATATTATACATTAACAGTTTTTCATTATATTATCTGAAATATTTTTTCTTTATATTATCTGATAGATCTTTATATTTTAAAGATATATTTCAAGTATATTGAAAATTATTTTATAAGCACTCCATATGATCATTTATCTTTATGTAAATTTACAAATAGAGAACTACTGAAAGATATTTTTATTATTATTATTAATTATACCCACAATTACTTGAGATTCTAGAATGTGAAAATCAATCTAGTGTTTTATATTCCCTTGATATTCTGTTATAGTTGTCCCAAATTCTTTTCCCTTTGCTCCCCTCCACCCAATCCCCCTGTTCCCTCTTGCAGTTCCACCCTCCCTTAGTTCATGTCCCTGAGTTGTACATGCAAGTTATCTGATTTCACCCTTTCCTATTATTCTTAACTTCCCCTGTCTATCTTGTACCCACCAACTATGTTTCCTAATCCAGCACCATTTCTCCATTTTGCCCTCTCAGCTGATGACCCTCCTAATGATCCCCATACCCATGTTTCTGGTTCTATTCTGGTTGTTGGTTTGGTTTGGTTTGGTTTTCCTTCTTTTTCATTTTTCAAGTTCTGTTGTTGATAGTTGCAAGTTTGTTATCATTTTAATGTTCATAGTTTTGTCCTTTTTCATAAATAAGTCTCTTTAACATTTCATATAATAAGAGCTTGATGATGATGAACTTCTTTAGCTTTACCTTGTCTGGGAAGCACTTCATTCTGAATGATAGCTTTGCTGGATAGAATAATCTTGGTTATAGGTCCTTGCTCTTCATCACTTTGAATATTTCTTGCCAGGCTCTTCTTGCATGCAAAGTTTCTTTTGAAAAATCAGCTGATAGTCTTACTGGAACTTGTTCATGGAAAACTATTCTTTTCTCTTGCTGCTTTTAAGATTCTCTTTTTACTTTTAACCTTTGGCATTTTAACTATGATGTGCCTTAGTGTGGTTCACTTTGGATCTCTGTGCTTCCTGGACTTGTATGTCTATTTCCTTCACTAAATTTGGAAAGTTTTCATTTAATTATTTTTTCATACAAGTTTTCAATTTCTTGTCCTTCCTCTTCTCTTTCTGTCATTCCTATGATTTGGATGTTGGCATGTATGAAGTTGTCCCAGAGGTTTCTGATCCTCTCCTCATTTTCTTCAATTCTTGTTTCCATTTCCTGTGATGGTTGACTGTTTATTTCTTCCTTATGTTCCAAATCATTGATTTGAACTCCACTTTCCTTCCCTTCACCATTGGTTTTAGGTGTATTTTCCTTTGTTTCACTTGGCCAAGCCTTCACTTTTTCCATTATATGTTTAATGTACTCAAGCCTATCTGTCATGTCTGTGAATATCTTTATTATCAGTGTTTTAAACTGTGCATCTGTCAGGCTGTCTGTCTGTTCATCTGTCAGGCTACTTCTTTGATGCTTATTTCAGCTGCTGGGACCTTGATTTGTGCCCTTTTTTGAGTCATATTTCTCAACAGGTGTTTGCTTACACCTGTTGGTTGTAAGGAGCAGAGCCTTGGGTATTCAAAGGTATGGGGTGACCCATTTTACCAGGTAGTGGTGTTGTATTTGGAGGAGGGATATGAGAAAGATCTATGCCACTTTCTCAGCACTTGCCCCCTTTTCAGCCACTTCTCCTACTTTCTATAGGGGGCTAGCTTCTCTCTAGTTCCATGGTTCCCAGAGAGGTGGGTCTGTGGACATTTTAGGATCATGGGGGCTTCTAAACAAATGAACTGTTCCCAATAATTCCTCTGCCCCAACCCCCACTGATTTTCACAGTCAGAAAAAGAAATGTGGCTTTTTATTTTTCTCCCCCAGCACTGGAACAGTGTGCCACATGATCTGGTCTGGCACCAGAGGCATTCAATAGGTGCCCCTACTGTGATTTTTCTTTACACCAGGAGACCCCTGCCACTCTCTTTCTTGCCTGTGCTTCCAAATCTTGCAGTTGCTCCACCACGTGCACTGGCAATCTGCTTGCCTAACCACTTCCTCTGTGTCTCAGCTCCGCTCCTCCTATCTGTCTGGATGAGTCTTTCTTCTAGCTTTTGTTTGTTAGACTTCTGAGCAGTTCTACATTCAGGAATTCCTGGATGCCTCTAGTTTTGAGGGAGATGTATTGTTTTTGATTGTGGGAGGAGATGCAGCATACCTATCTGTGCCTCCATCTTGGATCTCTGAGAATAGATCTTAAATGTTCTCACAGCACACACACACACACACACGCACACAAATAATTATAATTATGGAAGACAATAGATGTATTAGCTAACTTTATTGTGGTAATAATGTCATAATATGTAAGTATCAAATTATCATGCCATACACCTCAAACTTAAACAATGTTATATATCAATTACATATGAATAAGATAGGTCTTATTGGAAATCAGCTTTTAATTTCTGAGGTACCTTAAAGAATATGACTTTTAGTTGATATGCTTAACTAATCTCAGAATAAAACATTTCTATTGAAAATTTTATGCCTCTATTAACCAATGTCATCTGCAATAAATTTCATTAATAACATTATTTTTTAGATTTAAACAGAGAGATCCTCCACCTTATTGTTGAAATTTTATGGTGAAAATGTGCCCTAGGTGGGATTTACTTTGGGGGGAATGGGTGGGTGGGGAGGGGAACAGAGGGGAGCAAAAAGGGGATGGATGTAATACAACAACAATAAAATAAAATAAAATAAACAAAAAGAAAATGTGCCCTTATCAAAACACAAGATGTGAAAGTTCTAAGAATATAGTCTCAACATTAGAGAGACATGGTATGTACAATACGAATGTTGAAATTTTTATTCTGGAGGAAAAGTGCCTAAGATGAAATCTTTTAGAAAGAAAACCAGATATTTTAATGTTTTATATAACTTTCCACTTTTATTTATGAAGTTGTGAAATGAAATTTTACTTTTAACTGTAAATTCTATGGACATATAGTGCAGATTGTGAGACAGCATCAATGTCAGAACTACTTGAGCTTGTTAGGGATGCTTCCCCATGTCTCTGCACAAATGGAAAGCCTGAACCATGGCTACCATCTTGTGGCTTGCAACTGAGTGTACTTTGGAACCACTCACAGTGGCTTCCTATTGGAAGGTAAGAATTTCAGATAACATTTTGCTGGAATAGGAGGAGAGACATAGCTCATGGAATTCAAATTCTGCAAAAGTGGTCCTGCATGCTGAAAAATGGCTGAGATTTAGTAAGAGTGCATTGAGATGATTCTCTGACCTAAATTGGTCATGACTTGATTTTTTTTTTTGGAAGGCTTTACCTAGAACATGTGTATAGTAGAGTGAATAGGGACTAGGATTTATAGCTACTAGTCAGTAATAGGATGGAAGTGCTCCACTTCTGTATTCAGTATAAGTCTTTCATTAGCAGACAATAGAACACAACTTGAAGAATGAGCAGAATGGAACCAGAGACATGGAAAAAAAGGAGCAGAATGATGATGATCAGAAGTGGGGAGGAGCGGAAGGGAAGAGGTAAGGGGTATGGTTTAGGTGAGGAGCAATGGGAAAGATCCATGGGCATGGACAAAGAGGTGAGGGTTGACTGTGGGAGAGGGGAGGGGATCCAGGGTAGAGAAATGGGGGGTAAAATAAAGCAATAATAATACAATAATTAATTAAACAAGAACATCTTGTTCTACTTCAAAGTTGAAGAAAAAACAAATTATAATGAAGAGTTATTAAGCAACTTTGGACTTCTTTGTAACTCAAAGAGATCTCTCCAGTTTTCTCTACAATTATCTTGGCCACAGACTAAAAGCAAGGTTGAATGATGGAGCTCAAGGTCAAGAGGCTAAAAAGAAAATTGCAGGCTGGAAAGGTATTCCAATCTTTAGTTGCTCAAAACAAGCTCATTCTTCAATCTTCAAATAGAATACCCTACAACCTAGAGCCAGCTTTTTTTGCATTGAAAGCTGAATATCTTGATTTACTTTTATTATGCAGGAATGTATCATAATGAAATTACCTATATGCAATTAGTTACTTGCTCCAAGCATTCAACAGACACCAACCATTAATAAAATAAACCAAGTGATGACATGAACTTGTCAGAAAAAAAAAATTTTATTTGTTAATTTAATTTAATGGATGAAGAGAGCTAAGTGAAAAGCATCACAGAAGTTGTGGGGACATAACTATCATGGAGAAAATAAGAGGAGGTTTAGGAGACATTGCAGTGAACTCCAAATTAGGATTGATTTCATGTTCTTGAAGAGATATAATTAAGATTGAATTCTCTACCAGTGGTTTGGTGTGGGTCACATGTACAACACAATTTTTTCAGCTTTTATCTAAATTATAGAAAACTTATTGAATGCTGTCTACTTTAGGAAAGCATTGAATTAGGTAGATGCTTCACATATAACACTTCATTTACTTTTCAGAACAACTTTATAAAGCAGAGAGAGGTAACTTCCTCTGTATCTCTCCCTTGCTAAGTGGCATAATCAAAATTTGAAATTAGGCAGGACTGATCCTAAAGTATAGCATACTATTTCCACTACATTTCATGAGTCACTTTCTGCTGATGTAATTTTTTATTATGTCCAACAAGGAGCAGATTTTCAGAAGCAGCTGACAATAGTTATTAATTATTGTCAGAAGGAACAACTTAGTAACAATTATTTACATGCATACTTGGTAAATGTAGTTACTCAGGTAAACAACACTAAAACTCCATTCAATAGGTCAATTCATTCAGCTGCTTTGGCTTCATTTTGCAGCCCACTTGTCTTGATTGGCCATCATGATAAAGTGTTTTTCAGTAGAACAAAACATCTCACAAGACATATATAAACTTGTTTCTGGTCAACTCACTTCCACTATAGATATATACCATTATATATATTTTTCAGGACTGAACGCATTTTGTGTGTTGTATAATAAAGCAATGAAGCATTTATGTTAAGTACAGTTTTTCAAGAGCTGGAACAGTTTCAATGCTCCTTTTAAGGAAAAATTTAGTTCTTCCAAAAGGTACCCCCTTGGCCCACTTCTACTTGCAAATGGACAGTTCCTTTGAAGAAAATTCTTTGTAAGTTACTTGACTCCTATCACAGAATATTAATTCTATATCACCATATCTGTTTGGTAAAACCTTTAGATCTTTTAGCTAGTAACACAGAAATAATTCAAAAATTGACTATTATTCTGTGTTTGTGTAAAACCCATTTACAATGAACTATTTTTCTCCCTAGATTCTCTAAGAAGTAGCTTTGAATAAGCTGAATTACCAGTAATCAACAGGCCTGGACTCAATTCTTTTAGTTCTCTGAAGCAGTGTTGACTGGTGCACAATGGTCTTATTCTAGATTGTCCACTTTTAAATATGTGACCTTAAGAAAATTACTTATGTTTCTTGAACCCAGTTTCCACACAAGTAAAATAATTTTAGAAATTTAGATCAGTTCAGCAAACATATTTAGAGTATTATGTACCATCTTTTGTACTGGAGTTAGGTATAAAAATATTTATTCAGTTATTTACCCTATTTTATTTTGAGCTTATGCTGTATGTTAGCCATTGTCATAAGGGCTAAGGATAAATTATTGAATAAGGCTGACAAATTCCCTATTCTTATAGCTTGTATTTTACTAAAATATTCATAAAAATACTGTGAAGCAGAATGAACAGGTGACTTTGTGGGAACAGAAGTGCTTTACAAACCATGCTCAGGAAAGATTTTCCTCTAGGAAGCAGACATTTGACAGAAATACAAATGATAATAAAAGATAATCAAGAAATATCTGAATTTAAGGAGTTTATAGTTTAGCAGAGGATAGAGGAACAAAAATTTAATTACAGTAAGTGGCAGAATAGAGGTATGCTATAAAGATTATTTGGGAGGATGTGTTTAAGCAATGCAAAAGTGCTTCACATAAAGTTACATACAAATAAGTAATCAGTTAATGTTAGCCATATTTTATCTTTTTGATACTTAACATAGGAACTTCTCTTTCAATCAATATAAGAGAAAACCACTTGAACCTTCATGATGACTTCTTAAAACTAAAAAACACCGAGTTTGATGTCTTTTTTGAGACAATAAAAATTATATAATACTATAGGCTTTCTTTTTCTCTTGGCTTATAGCACTAGCTATGGTGCTAGATTTCTATCATTAACCTCTACTTCTTGTTGTCTCTGTTTCTATTGTGTTCAATTTTAAAATATCATAAGCTGTCTGGATATTTTTATATCTTTACAGAAAATAAATGCTTTTAATTAAAACATGTTTATCCACTCCAGTTATTTTTATTTCTGGTATTTAGAAAACAGTACTTGGTGTTTGAAGTATAAAAGTAGTTCTAGTATGTCATTTTAAAAACAGACCTCATTTCTAGTATTATGGATATAATAGAGGAAAGAGGTGACTAGATAGAATTATTCATTATTTTCATCTGCTCTGTTATTTTACCATCAGACATTTGGGCTTTTTCAAAGCACTGAATCTACAGTAAAATTTAATTGATGCAACCTTATTGGAGAAGATGATAATATAAACCATTAATAAATCTAAAATATGGACTACCTTTAAATACACATGTAACTTAATGGTTAAGAACATGCACTTTGTAAGTAGACACACTGAGAATCAGATATTATAGTACTCAATGATTGTAGCTTTAGTGTGAAGTTTGATCTCTCTGGGTCATCTGTACAATATGAAAAATAGCATCTATCTCATAATATTCTACTGAGGTAGAAGACATATAATTAAACAATGGTTATAATGTTCTTTATATAGCAAGTATCAAAATAGAAATTATTATTCAGATTTCATATTGACTTCATTATGTGGTCAATAAAATAATTTATATATTGCTGTATAATATCAAAAGAAAGGAAATGTTTAAGGATTAACAACTTTTGTCAAGGATTATAGTATATTAACAACTACTATTCTTAGATACCCTCTTTTACCTTAATTCATGCATATATAGCAATAAGATGTACCAAAACAGAGTCTGAACACAAAAAAAATCCAATTATAATGAGACCCAAGATGACATCAGAGTAAGTGGAAGTTATTCTAACAACCTCCCAGGACCAAACTGGGATTAGAACTAAATTTTAAAGAAATCTTCATGAATTACTAACTGAATACTAGCTGGAGAGAAGTGTTATAACAAGGATACACAGAAGAAACCACTTGACCACAATGGTACTAGTAAGGAGTGTGGAAGAGGCATAAGAGGGCTAGCTGAGCTCCTACAGGTGGCTGTTGAAGATCCAGAGAATCTTCAGATGCTGGGGGATCCCCCTGAGAAGTGTAGGGTCTAAACCCCAAGCTGGGATCCCCAGCCTTCAGCACCAGAACTGGGAAATGACCCAGATATGACTATGAAAAGCAGTAGTACTTTTGCCCACCAGGGAATAATGGCTAGTGATTCAGAGAGCCTTTTAATAAGCCAATGCACAAAATTCCACTAGCAGCTACTTTGCTCTGGCAAAGGGAGGACAGGGTGGACTAAACACATCTGAAGAGAGGCTGGGAATAGTGGCTGTGGGGAGAGAACTGAAAGAGCAGACTCCAGGGTCCCTACTGAATAATTCCCTATAATGCAGAGTCATCTATCTCAAGATGAGTACTCCCCTACAAAGCATCTGCCTGAGGGGAAGCAATATCCCACCCAAGGTATCAATCTTTCCCTACCATATTGTGTTTAAGCTCTGCTGCTGAGTACAGCTGAGAAACTTTCACATTATAAGCCTAACAGAAAGCCTGTAAAAGGAAGGGCTCTCTGG
Source organism: Noctilio leporinus (assembly GCA_004026585.1). NCBI lineage: Eukaryota > Metazoa > Chordata > Mammalia > Chiroptera > Noctilionidae > Noctilio > Noctilio leporinus. Next base: position 142,227 of record PVIW01003817.1, read on the forward strand.
GACTCTGAGACTCTAGTTGACTCTTCCCAAGGCCTGGTGCTGCTAAAGCCAGCCTTGGAGTAGAGCCTGGGTCTTTCTGCACACACACAGGCCCATCAGAGGGAGTCACTAGTTATGAATCATTGATAACTCCAAACAGGTTGTCCAGGGCAAGTCACATATAGTACTTGACAGAGGTCTACAACAGAGTCTCTATAGAACTACCTAATACATAGAAACAAAAACAAAAAGCAGCCAAATGTGAATACAAAGAACTGACCAATAATGAAAGAACAAGAGAATTCTCCATAAAAACTAGAAGAAATGGAGGCAAGGAATTTATCAGTTCTTCTTGAAATGTTTGATAAAATTCACCTGTGAATGCAAGAACTAACATCTTTCCTTCTCAAACTATTTTTAAAAATTCAAGAAGAGGGAAGACTCCCAAAGTTATTTTCCAGGCCAACATTATCCTAGTTTCAAACAGATAACAACAATACAAAGAAAGAAGTTTATAGGCCAATATCCTTCATGAATATAGATGCTAAAATCCTCAACAAAATACTAGCAAGTCAAATACAGCAATGCATCAAAAATATCATAAACCATCAAGTGAGATTTATTTTGGGAAAACAAAGTTGGTACAGCATTCACAAATCAATAAATGTGATTCACCACATAAACAAAATGAAGGGTAAAAACCACATAATTATATCAATTAACACAGAAGAAAACATTTGGTAAAATCCAATACCTATATGATAAAAAAATCTTAGCAAAGTGGGAAAGAGGGAAAATACCTAAAAATAGTAAAGGATAATGGCCATATATGACAAACCCACTGCCAGCATCATACTCAATGGGTAAAGGTTACAAGCATTCCTCTTAATTTCAAGAACAAGACAGGATGTCTACTTTTACCTCTCTTATTTGACATGATATAGGGAATCCTAGCCACTGCAATTAGATAAGAAGAAGAAATGAAAAGGCATTCAAATTAGAAAATAAGTAGTATAACTGTGTTTATTCTGTACATAGAGAATCCTAAGGATTCCATCAAGAAATGTGTGGACTGATAAATAAATTCAGCCAAGTACAAGGGTACAAAATTCATATCCAGAGATCAGTTGCATTTTTATATGCTAGCAACAAACTAAGAGACAGGAAATTTAAGAAAATAATCCCATTCATAACTGCTTCAAAATAAATAAAATATCTAGGAATAAACCTAACCAAGGATGTAAAAGATCTGTACTTTGAAAATTATAGGACACTGAAGAGAGAAACAAGAAGATTTAAATAAATGGAAGTACATACTGTGTTCATGGGTAGGAACCATTAACATCATTAAGATGGCCATACTACCCAAAGCAATCTATAATTCAATGACATTTCCATCAAGATTCTATTTTTTTATTTAACAGAACTAGGACAAATATTTCAAAAATTATATAGAACCACAAAAGGCCCCACACAGCAATGGTGATCTTAAAAAAGAAGAACAAAGTAGGAGGAATCACATTACCTAATATCAAACTATGCTATAAGGCCATTGTAGTCAAAACATCATGGTACTGGTTAAAAACAAAATATAGATGAATGGAACAGAATAAAGAGCCCAGAAATAAAACCACACCTTTATAGTCAATTAATTTACACAGAGGAAGCAAGCACATACAGTGGGCTAAAGATAGTTTATTTAGTAAATGGTATTGGCTAAATTAGACAGATACATGCAGAAAAATGAAACTAGGGCACATTCTTACACCACACATGAATAAATTCAAAATGGATTAAAGACTTAAATGCTAGATCTGAAACCATGAAAATCATAGAGGAAGACATAGGCAGTACAATCTGGCATTGCTCTAGCAATATTTTATCAAATATATCTTCCTAGGCAAGAGAAACAAAAGAAAATTAATAAACAAATGGGACTACATCAAACTAAAAAGTTTTACACAGCAAAGGAAAACATTAACAGAATAAAAAGACAACACACTGCACGAGAGGATATATTTGTTTATACATCTGTTAGGGGTTAATCACCAAAACTTATAAAGAACATATAAAACTCAACACTATAAAAACAAATAATCCAACTAAAAAATGGGCAAAGAACCTGAATAGAAACTTCTCTGAAGAGGTCATTCAGATGGCCTATAGACATATGGAAAGATGTTCAATGTCATTAATCATCAGAGAAATGCAAATTAATACCACAATGAGGTATCATCTCACACCTGTCAGAATGGCCATCATCAGCAAATCAACAGCAAGTGCTGGTGAGGATGTGGAGAAAGGGGAATCCTTTTACACTGCTGGTGGGAATGCAGATTGGTGCAGCCACTGTGGAAAACAGTACAAAGATACCTCAAAAAAAAAAAATTAAAAATTACCCAAAGGTCACAAGTTCGATTCCCAGTCAGGGCAACCTAACTAGGTCGCAAGCCAGGTCTCCAGTCAGGTCTGTGGCTGGAGGCAGGTGAAAAGCAACCATACATTGATGTCTCTCTCCCTTTCTGCATCTCTCTCTAAAAATAATAAAATAAAATCTTTAAAAAGAATTAAAAATTAATCTGCCTTTGACCCAGTGATCTCAATTCTGGAATATATCAGACGGAACCCAAAACACTAATTCAACAGAACATAAACACCCCTATGTTCATTGCATCATTGTCTACAATTGCCAATTTATGGAAGCAGTCCAAGTATCCTTCAGTAGATGAGTGGATAAAACAACTGTGGCTATTTACATAATAGAGCACTACTTGGCTGTAAACAATAAGAAAACTGTACCTTTTGGGACAATATGGATGTATGTGAAGAACATGATGCTAAGTGAAATAAACAAGTCAGAGAAAGACAAATACCATAAGATTTCAGTCATATGTGGAATCTAATGAACAAACTGAACTAACAAGCAAAACAGGAACAGAGTTATAGATAGAGAGCAGGATAACAGCTCTGGGAGGGAATGTGAATGGGAAGAGTTGAACAAAAAGAAAAAATGACTCATGGACACGGACAGTTCATTGGTGATTGCTGTTGGGAGCAGGGTATAAGGGCACTAAAAGGTAATGGAAAAAAAATACAATTAAAAAACCTGTCTGCAAAAATCCAATTATATCCATATAGTTAGCTAGAGTCTGTGGGACTAATCATGAAAGAAATAGTCGAGGATTATTGTTTTTAGTGTGATGAAAGAATAAGTTTACACTAAAGATAAGCCTAGAATTGCAAGAGAGAGGCAGGATGTGAGTACTGTTAGCTTTGATGGAGCTAAGTTTAAGACTCCGATCATCCTAAGTGCAAGAACATATGAACACTCAAGGGGAAGTGATAGCCTTTGCTAGAGGGTGGAGCAGGTGGGTGAACTGGGATTGACTTTACCTGGCAATGGGCATAGGGGAGCCCTAATAAAAACAATCACATTCAGGGGAAGCAATTTCAGTCATTGCAGGGCTTTGATCATGAAAGCAGAATTCCAAGCTTCTAGTCAGAAGATCTAAGCCATCTTTAATTCAGATATAACAACTTGAAACAGCTTATTTTTTCCATAGAAAGAAATATGTTCTGGAATCTAACATGATGGCCTCAGCATTAAAATTTATCAATAAGGAGTAGGAGGCTTTACAAGTCACACAAGATACAGAGACAAATTTTGAAAGCACTGAGGCTGGTTGTTGTATAAATAAATGGGACATAATGGCTTTCATTCCTTTGAGATATTACCCAGATGGTGAATACAGCAGAGTGAGATTGATTACTTTTCTGATGCCTTATACACAGTTTTTAGTAGTTTACTACTCATAGATTTAATTTCTATTTCTTTAATTTTAAAACCCAATTTATAAAATCTTGAAAATCCAGATTAGCATCAAATATCTGAGGTAACAACTCAGATGACTGGGATAATAAGACATCTCAATCTTTTTTCTATTTATATATGTACAAAATAAATTAATAAAATTCTTAACCACATGAAAATTTATCTCTTTCCCTAGAAATTCTGTGTTTATTGGCTAACACTGATAAAAATATCTCCATGTGAAATATGTCTCTTGTATATAGTGACTGGAATAGTAGAGGATAGAAACCTTAGTACTTTGCTGAAAATGCAGCAAGAGAGGTGATGGACATCTGGATCAGGAAGAACCATGTATTAAGCTAGTCTAAATTGATACCGTGTTTCAGCACATTATGTTTGACACTTACTCACAGATTACACAGTGATGGTATGCTCCAAAGTGAATCTATTCTGAGAAAACCTCTTTTTCCTCCTGCTTTTTAAAAGAATGGTTCAATCCTTCATTTAGCTTTAAACTTGATAGAGTTTATATCAATAAAAGCAAGGGAAATTTCAGCACTGAGACTCAATAAATAAGTTGATAGCCAATTTGTAGAAGTTTTTTTTTCCTAGATTTCATTTATTATTTTCAGAGATAAGGGCAGGGAGGGAGGAAGAAAGAGAGAGAAACATCACTGCATGGTTGCTTTTTACCTGCCCCTAGCCAAGGACCTGGCTGGAGACCTGGCTTGCAACCTGGTTATATGCCCTGACTGGGGAATCAAACAAGTGACCTTGCAGTCTGGTACCAATCCACTGAGCCACACCAGCCAGGGTTTGATAGCCAATTTTTTTTTGTTTTTTCTTCTTCAATGTATGGTTGCATTTCACCTGCCTCCAGCCACAGACCTGACTGGAGACCTGGTTTGCAACCTGGTTATGTGCCCTGGCTGGGGAATTGAACCTGCGACCTTTGGGTTCGCAGGCCAGCGCCTTATCCACTGTGCCACCAGCCAGGGCCTGATAGCCAATTTTTAAAATTATTTTTATCTTGGCAGCCTTGAAATCAAATTAGACAATAAGAACTTATAAAACAATGTGATAAAGACTAACTGAACCATTTACTAATGTAAAAAATTACAATCCTATTTCAGATAAGATGAACAGAGATGCCAGCAAGGTATGTTATATGAATCATGCAATAATAAATTTTGTATAGTGTTATCATATTTTCTAAAGAAAATTTTGTATAATAAGTATTATCATATTTTCTAAAGAAAAAAACAGTAATTCTTAACTATTTTTCTGTGGTAATGTAAACTGGATTGTAACTTCAACTATAAGTTAACTTTTAACCATTAGGATAAACTGAAAATAGTATAGATGGGACCCTGCTTCTCCTTTTGGGTAGAGGGAGGTTAACTTCCATGGGTAGAAATGGGAGTAGCAACATCAGAGTCTCCCCAGTTTTTCTGGATAATAATGGATTCTGAGTTCAAAAATCAAGAGCCCAAAGAGATGGCAAAGTGTTCTGACAAGTTCAAGTACAGGGGGATGACAGGGAAGATAGTATCTATTTGCATAGTTTGTGTTTGGACTATTCTGTAACACTGCCCTCCTGGGCTCTGTAACACTGCACAGGAAATAAATGCTTAATTCCAAAGTATTATCAAAGAATTATAACAAATCTCATTTTAAAATATTAACATATTTAAAATATGTTGTTATTCCGCTGAGTCCTACATTAAAACATTTTAATATTTTCTTCTACTACTGTATTATTTAAATTGATGTGCTCAAAACATGAGAAAATGAAGGAAAGTTGAGGACAGAATAGCATCCTATATCCAAATCTAATCTTTGTTTAACTCATATTTTATGAGTCCACATAAATCAACAAACATTTATTGCACTCCCAAAGACCTTAGAGTGCAAAGAAGGTCAGAATGTAGTTTATCCAATGAAAAAAAAATTCAGCTAGTAAAAAAAGCAGAAATATAAATACCAAAGAGTACAATGACAGCACAATATATGCTTCATTGGAGGTCTATGAATAGGACTAGGACACTCAGGTAAGCTATATGACTGTTCTGTGGCGTGGTCACCAGTGTGATACCTCAGAGTAATTTGGAAAGTGGTAAATTATTCCCCCATCTCTTTTAACATCTCTCTATCCTTTCTGGTAGTTCTCAGCCTTGAAAACCCTCACTGTCACCACCTGCATTCCCCTTTACTTATTTATTTATTTATTTTTTCAGTTTCCTTCATGCTTTGAGGAAAAACTAAACTCCTTTCTCTGGTTAATAAAACCTATGGGATCTAGCTGCAACTTTCAAATCACCAGATGTCAACCATACTGGTCCTCTAACTCAGTGCTTCACAAACTTCAATGTACATACAAATCACTTGGGGTAAGTCTTTCTAAAAAGGCAGATTTTCATGTAGTAGGTCTGGGGAGAGGTACACAATTTGTAATAAGCTTTCATATAATGTTGATGGCCCTGTTCCTGGGACCATACTTTAAGTGCCAGAGGACTCAAACTCACTCCAGGCACTGGCAGGCTCCCCTCTATCACTGTGATTAGCAATGCAATTCTCCAAACTTGTTCTCCCCTTGGAAACATGTTGCTTGTTACTTCTGCCAGGAATTTGCTTTCCTCAAATCCTTGTATGTCTAGCACCTTTTGTCAAGTAGGTCTCAGCTCAAATGTGAGCTCTCCAGAAAAGTCCTAATGATCCTGTTGAATATACTTACACAATCACTGATCTATAGCACTTTATCAACACATTTTCTTACTTTATTTTCTTAATTACGCTTGCCACACTTTTTTAATTTATTTTTTTTGGTGACATTAGTTCACAAAACCACACTGGCTTCAAGTGTTCAACTCAGTATAACATCATGTACACAGTGTGTCTTGCGTCATTGCCCCAAGTAGGCTCTTTCCATTCCCATTTCTCCTTCTTTGCCAGTCTCCACCTTACCCTTGTCACTCTGAAAGTTTTTTTTTCACCTGTTTGTTTCCTTGTAAGCTTCATTAAGCAATGTCATGGCCTATACTATTCCTTACAATATCTTAGCATATAATAGAATGCCTAATTCAGAACCAAGATGGCGGAGGAGTAAGTGGAGCTACACCAATCTCTTCCCAAGACCAAACTGGATTTACAATTTAATTGGGGAGAAATCATCCAGAATAACCAACAGAACACCAACTGGAGAGCAGCCTTATTACATGATTACATGGACAGAACAGAAGAGGCCGCTTTATCACATGATTGAGGTACCTAAAACTGACCACTCATCACAGGCTGATTGTATAAACAACTAAAGGAGACAAAGACTGTGGATCGCTGGTAGTCTCCAGCTAGCTGATTAGGCCCAGACTGGGAGCCAGGAAGTAAAAAAAGTGCACTTCTATACCACAGAAGGTCACACCACGAAGAAAGTCAAAGCAGACTAATCCAAGAAGCAGAAACAAACAAGAGCCACCTAAAATGGGGAGACAAAGAAATAAACCCTCAATGAAAGGAAAGGAGGAATCCTTAGGAAAAGTGCAAAATGAAATAGAGGCAAGCGCACTATCAGATATGGAATTCAAAATAATGATAGAGAAGCTCAGTGAGTTCAAAGAAAACCACAAACAACTCCAGGGGACCTATGAAGAACTCCAGGGAAACTGCAAAGAGCTCCAGGGAAGCTACAAGAAATACTCTACCTAGCAAGGCTCTCATTCAAAATGGGAGGTGAAATAAGGAGTTTCCCCAGACAAAAGAAGGCTAAAAGAATACAACTCCACCAAACCAGCAACACAAGAGATGCTAAAGGGACTGCTTTAAGAAGATGAAGAAACAGAAAAACAGACAGGAATGCAGGTACAAAGGGGAAAATAGATAATTAAGTACCTATCAATAATAACCTTAATAAGGCACTGACCTGTGAACCCAAAGGTCGCTGGTTCAATTCCCAGCCAGGGCACATAACCAGGTTGCAAGCTAGGTCTCCAGCCAGGTCCATAGCTGGAGGCAGGTGAAAGGCAACCATTCATTGATGCTTCTCTCTGTCTCTGCCTCTCTCCTTTCCTCTCTTTCTGGAAATAATAAATAAAATCTTTAAAAAAAATAATAACCCTTAAAGGTAAATGGATTAAATGCACCAATCAAAAGACATAGGACAGCTGAATGGATATGAACCAACTTTAACTTATGAATGCTTTAAAATGATTTTGTTATAAATATATTTTACTAAATAAGGTATAATTTTGTATATTACTTGTATCTGCATTACTGCAGGTTATGTTTTCTTAGATTGGAATTATTTCACAATATGCGAAAAATCATGTTATTTGCAATAACTCAGAAAAATCAAATGCAGTTAAGGAAGAAGAAAAAAATAAGAAAATGTGGATGTATATTACATAGAATACATGTTACCTTTCTTATTCACTGTTACAAAATATGTGCTTATTTGTGGGTGTGTAATATATAGATTTTGTTAGCAATTTATGTCTTAAATAGCAACGAACTGGTCATTGGTGTGTTGTGAAATCAGTCAATCTTTAGGTCAGAAAAGTTTTGAAAATGACCACTTTGGATGAAAGTTGCAAACTACTAAACTGTATAATTCGTGTACATAGGCAATTTATATTTTCATATTAGCATGCAAATTAGATGGGGTTCCTTTCAAATAGATTATGAAATATACAATTCCAGTTATGAAGGCTCCCAAACTGGGGATGCTTGGGAAAAGGTATTAATGCTATAGTAAACTTTATTACTGAAATGTGAGCATACCTAACCTCTACCTCAACAGAATCTTAAGTACTTCAGGAGTTAGTTTAGGATCACATAGGAAGTCAACCACAAGTTAAAAAAATAGCTAGTATACTATTCTACAAAATTATTTAAATCCTAGGGCTTTTTATTTTTTATCTCAAGTTAGTAGACATAATAATTTCTACTATGGGAATAAGCTAAACACTGCAAGTGCCATCATTTCTGAAGGCTTCAACTTGTAAAACACATGTAGAGGAAAAACAGAGGGTATTGAAAAAAGTAAGACCTGTGTGCAGCAAAAACAAACAAACAAACAAAAAACAAAACAAAAAAAATCATCAATCTACTATTTAAGATGGAAAACTTCAAAAAGAATAAGTTGTAGTTCCAGTAGCTTAAAATAAAGTTCAGTTGTATTACTGGAGAGGGAAGGATCTGACTCAAAAACCAAATTCATTTTTTACTATGGATTTGGCACTAGAACAGGTCTCTAGAACAGCTTTCACAGAAGTGAGTTCTGCAATACACCGTTTCTGTGATATATTTCACAAAAATAGCATTCCAGAGTAAAATAAGTATTAAAGAAGAAAGAAACTGCTTAATTTTGCTATAATATATCTAAAATACTATCATTTAACGTAATAATTATATAAACTATTGGCATATTTAATTTATTTTGTATTAACTCTTCAAAATCCAGTATGTACTTTAAATATGTGTAAAAATATGTATGTGTGTAACTGTATTTTTGCATGTGTTTGGTAATATTGCAAGTCACATTACTTAAAAGAGTAATTCTTTAAACAGATGAATTAGCATAGGCACTTTGAAATAATGAAAAGTAAACTTTATATTAGTATGATTTGAGAAGCTGACAGAAGGCAGTAATTAAATGGTGAATTGTCTGGATGTGAAAGGGAAAAAAAAAAGTACACATTGGTGGTTACAGAATAGATAGGATGATGTTAAGAAAAATAAAGGAAATAGAGAAGCCAAAGAACTTATATACATGACACATGGACATGAACTAAGGGGTGCATTGCCAGAAGAAATGGGGTACTGGGTAGAGGGTGGTAAAGGGGGAAAAATTGGGACAACTGTAATAGCAAAATAAATAAAATATATCTAAGAAAAAAATGTCTATTTCATAGGGCTGGTTTTATGGATGCACAATCTGTGCAATTGTATTTGGCTTTCTGCTTGCTTTAATAATCTACTGTCACCATTTAAAAATTTATAATTTTACCTTTGAGCTTGTGTTTTGTAAGTGAACGGCAATAGGACAATGGAGCATGAACATGAGCAGAGAACACACACTCCAAATATTTGTCCTCTTTTTTATTTTACCTGCTGCATTCTCATATTGTGTTTGTGTTGCCCCATGGGCCCATCCAGACTCAAAGTGATTGATTGCAAGGTAAGTGTGTTATGTCCTTATTAAATGAGTGGGCTACTACCAGCTCTGAGAAGCCATGCTTTTTATTTAAGCCAGAGCTTGGTTCAAAATCACAAAGCATGCCCTGGCCAGTGTGACTAAGTCGAAACTTAGTCCTGTAACCGAATAGTTGTGGGTTCAATCCCTAGTCCAGGCATTGGCATGTGTAATTCAGAGACTCCCATCCAGATGCTTATGATCCTTGGCCTGAAAGTTGTAAGTTCTAGTCCAAGCACATGAGGGGCAACCAATTGATGCTTCTCTATGTTGATAAAAATAAATAAATAAATAAATAAAAATAAAAAAAATGGGTCCTTGGGTGAAGACTTAAAAAAACCCACAAAAGTCAATGACATTCTAAGAAAAAATGAAAGACCAAGAAACCCTGTTATTTCTTTCTGACTCATGTTACTTCCACAGTCTATTACTTACATAGCAAATGATATACAAAGGAAGAGAACATAGGGTGACACATGTATTTACTTTTTTTCTATTTGGTCCTTTTTCACTCAGGACAAGAGTAAAGTATTAGTAGAACGTGCACAAGTTAAGAAGTAGAATAAAAAGTTGAGTTAGTTTTAAAAAGTATTTCTACTATTCTGAAGAAAAATATACATACATAGTAGAGCAAAAGTAGATTTACAGTTCTTCATATGAAAAATCATACAATAATTAATAAATAACAATGCAAGAATAAACTCTTGTGTTCCTTGTACTCACAATTGTAAACTCATTTTTGCCCTACCATGTATTGCAAAATCCTGTGATACACAAATTGTGTAATTTGGGTGAATCCAGATACAAATTCAATGTTCTTATATTTTCATCTATAATTGGCACTGTACAGCAAAAAAATTAATGGTAAAATTCATGCTGACATTGAAAATTTTATTTTTTCTTATGTGAACAATAACTTACAAAAACAAAAACTAAATTTGTAATGCATTATAAAAGAGCTCACTGAAAAAAAAAAGTTTTGTAGTTTCATACCTTTAAAGGCATTTCTCAGGGGAACTGGGTGCTCATTGTGGGCAGGAACCTCCGCCAGGAGTGGGAGGGGACACCCTGTGGGCCCCAGAATACCAGCATCCCTAAAACCCCGGTAGGCTACGGAAGGCCCAACCTACCTTGGGGCTAACACTCAAAATCAGCCCTGATTGTGACAATCAGAGGCCCTGCCACGCAAGACTGGCTAGACTGTAGACTGCAAAGACGTGACCAAGAAAAAGAGGCAGCCTCAGGAAATGGATTGCTGCTAATCTCAAGCACCTGAGTTATACCGAGAGCTATATGAACTATTAATCCCCAACATATCCTTTGCAAAACTCACATATTCTTAATCCCCCCCTATCTCAATCCACCTAAATACCCAAGACCCTCCCCCTACTCTTGAATTAAAGTCTACTCACTCTCTGGCTACAATGCATTCCCAGTCCTCAATCTAAGAATTCCTCCCTTCCCCAGCCACCTAAACCCTTTCTTTATTCTTTTCTTCCTTCCTCTTTCTTTTTTTTCCCCTCCGCTTTTTTTTTTTTTTTTCTTTTCTTTTCTTCCTGTTAAAGCCCACAGGTTCTGGCTTCACCTGGACCAATCAGAGATCATAAAGGGTGAACATACACCTAAACCCTTTCTTTATTAATATTGATTACTCTTTGTCTTGTGACCCCCACCCCTTTTTTTTTCTTCTTCTTCTTTCTTTTCTCCCTGATAAAGTCCACTGGTCCTGGCTCCACCTGGACCAAACAGAGATCATAAAGGGTGAACAGACACCTAAACCCTTTCTTTATTAATATTGATTTAACTTTGTCTTGTGACTTTCTCCCTTTTTTTTTTTT